>OMNW01002482.1:3161-34577 GCA_900303245.1 Selene dorsalis | reverse complement strand
TTTTTTTTTTTTTTTTTACTGAGCAATGGGAGCTATGCATTTTGCTGAACTGTACTGGAATGGTAACCAACAGGTTCACTGCTACAGTAAAAGACAGTTTCAGGGCACGTTGCAGCACGCATCGACATTGTTGCACCGCAAACATTGGTCTTCCCTCTCTCCACCGCTACTGTTTCCTGTTTGATCTGGCAGCCAGAGCAAGATTGTTCCATGCAATAAATCTCTCAACTTCAACCAACGCCATTATTTGGAGCATTCACAGGCAATTACGTGTTTTGTGGAGCTCTCTAGTGGCCAAATATGATACATAATAACAACATTTGCTGCATGCTAGAAGTCCTGCCTTCAATCTGCATAAAGGTGTGGATTGTTTCATCAGAACATGGCGTCTCTGATTGTGTTTACTTGTAATTAAAATGTAATTTGCATTGAACGGGGTAAACTGTTTGTTCAGGGAATCTACAAACCAGGTGGCTGTTTCACACTCGCACCAAGACATTTTATATTACATCACTTTTTTATCCTCGTGGCTTTACAACTTTTCCTCGACCTCTCTGTACACTTTGTCCTGAATACATAACTGAGTCCACGGCAGCGAGGACACCACAGGGAGCCTGCATCATTGCCTGTGACAGGCCATTTAAACATGCACCATCTCCTCTCTGCGCCTTTCATGCATGAGGACGATCGAGGCCTGCCACAGCACGAACTTCGAATTGTCTAAATGTATCAAGCAAAGTTGGACTTGTTAGGTTCCTGTCTTTAAAGTTGGCACGTTTATCCCTCAGTGAAGAGAGCCAAAGAGGGATTTATGTTAAGTGAGCACGGCTGAATCTGCGGGTTAACAAAGCATTATGCTGGTTGTAAGCGTGGTTAGGAGATGTGTCCATACTGTACAGAACAGGTCAGACTGTACAAATGGGTTTGCATGGGGGCTGAGGGCATTAGGCAGCAGTGTGAGACCTTTGTCCCAGTACACTTTGTGCCAGCGCCTGTCATGGTGACCTGATATCTGGTGCTGCGGCTCTGCCCTTGCCCGTCTGCCAGGGATGTTGGAAAGACATTAGTGGACATTTGAAGAGGAAGAGACACATATCTGAAGCTCTTCGCTCTCATGAGTGGATTAGGGTGATGATGATGAACCACATGTGTTGCTCTAGGAAAGGAGGCGTGCTGGCCTGTTGCTTTACTTCTGTTTCTTTTACATCCCTTCATCTTGTTCTTCTCCTTCTCTTCTCCCCCATTTTCTTCTTCTTTTCCCCTCTCTAGAGTCTCCGTTCTTTAACACCCCTTTCCTTGATTTCAAAACCATTTTCCATCCAAGTTGTGATGGTAAGTTTTGTTTTACACTGACTGTCAGTGCCGACTTGCTTCGCCGCAAATAACATGTCAGAGAGAGAAAGAAAGAAAAGGCTGTCTGAATGACCTTTTCCTCTGCATGGCAACATGCTTGAATGATCTGGAACATTGTGGCTGAGAATCTCCACATACACACACGCACAGAGAACAACCTTTAGCGAAAAGGCAAACTGCCGTGTTTTTTGTTTCATTAGTCTAGTTAATCCTGAACCATCAGTGAGCAGTTGATTTAAAGGATTAATTTCAAAATGCCATCGAGCCTTACTGGCCGGCTCCATTGCCCTCCTCCTCTCTGAGCAAGATAATAGACCTCAAAGGAGGACACTCAGTGTGATTGAGAGTTTCACCTGCTGTTTGTGAGCGAGCTCCAACATGCCAGCGAGGTACTACTTGATAAACTGCACGTACCTAGAAGCACAGGAGGACCCCCGGGACTCTGAAAGTGGAATTTGAGCTAAGTCGCTTCTCGCACGCCCCGAGTCTCCCCAGCTAAGAAAAATATGCATGTGCAGTTTTAGTGTGGGTGTGCATATTTTCACGGCTGCTTTCTGACACCATGAGTGTTTACACTGACGGTGGGTTTCCTCCTGAGCTTGTTTTCACTCCCTCCTTCTCTCCCTGTGTAGCTACTCCCCAGTATATATATTACAGGTCTCTCCTTTTCCGTGAAATATAAATTATTTCTCCTGCTGTGTGTCATGTATTGGCAGCTTCTATAGAGTTTTCCCTCCTTGTTATAACAGTGAACTATTCTTTCTCTCCCGCACACATGCTGGAACAGACACATCAGGTTTATCCCTCACCGTGCAGAGTGGGAACTAAAACACAAACTCATCACTGTACCTCTCAAGAGGGGTCACGCCCTGACATTATCCCACAGAGAGCCCGGCTTTATTAATAGCTCAGGAATCGTCAGGGGTATATCTACATGACTATTTTCACCAGATGTAATTATTGCCAGAGTGGAGACTGTATCCAGGAGATGAGCAGAAAAGGGGAGGGTGGGTGTGTCTCACCCACATTTTCAGAACAACATCTGTGACTGTCGAGTCCCAAAAGAGTTTTTTTTTTGTTTGTTTTTTTTAAAGCAACTTCATCGTGTCCAGTGGCTTTCACAGCACCAGAGGGAATTGGTGCTGAAAACAAGCACAATGTTTGACCCCTCTTTTGCGCTCCATTTGTTGATTAACAGATTTCTCTTTTCATATTTGGATTGAGCAAATCTAATTAATCAATTTGTTGATTGGCAGAGAATCAACATGAGATTAGACACAAAAGAGTATTTGGGAAAATAATCTGCAGATCCAGCTCTAGTCCATTTTATTTAGTCAGTCATTTAAAATTCTGAAACGTGAAGTTATTTAAAGTTTGGTTAAAGAAAATCTAAACCCGAGTAGATTTGATAGAAGAACGTGTTTAAAGTAGACACAGAATTTAAAGTAGGTTCAGCTCTTCAGGAGATTGTTTTGTACCTTTCTTCTGTAGAGATGTTTTTGGAGGGAAATGGTGAATTTGCTGTCACACGGCCAGGAGGAGCTACGTGTTGACTGACCGGCATGCAGCACATCTTCAAACAAGATTCCCTGACTAACCTGTCCACTGTTTGCTTTGGCGTGTGTGCATCTGCAGAATAAGGAAAGTGTTTGTAACACAAGGCGTGTGTGTTTGTTTTGTGTCACCCAGAGCCAGTCCCAGCTTACTCGTCTCTGCAGAGGGAGAGCATGGACCGCGAGGAGGCTCGACTGTCGCCTCACGCCGGGGGACGACTGATCCGCCAGCTGCTGGAGGAGGACAGCGACCCCATGCTGTCCCCTCGCTTCTACGCCTACGGACAGTGCCAGCAGTACCTGGACGACACTGAAGTGCCTCCCTCACCGCCAAATGCACACTCATTTGTCAGGTAAGACGCCGCATGGTTTTGTACGTACAGGCTGTAGGAGGGAGCTGACAGCAATAATAACGACATCGTTTATCTCTCCAGTCGCAGGAGGAGTTCCTCTCTCGGCTCATGTGACAACGAGAAAGAGGAGTTGACGTCAGCTCAGCTCACAAAGAGGATTCATGTCCTGAAGAAGAAGATCCACAGATATGAGGAGAGGTTTGAGGAGGAGCGGAAATACAGGGTGAGTAGTGACAATTTCAGAAAAGACGTTAGAATAAAGCCCTACCTCAAGCTTAAAAAAGGTCCAAACTATCAACACAATTATTTACTACCTGAGGAGATTTTAAACAGGAATAAGTTGCAAGTCTTATTGTTGTTGTCTTATTGTTTTTATCTTCCATGCAGCCTTCCCACAGTGATAAAGCTGCAAACCCAGAGGTCATGAGATGGGTAAATGAACTGGCCAAGCTTCGTAAAGACCTTAAAGGTAAGGTAGAAATGAAAATGACTCATTTCTCATGATACAAATTAAAATCAGTAAAGCTCATGTGCAGTTTTCTTCCTCTCCAGAACACAAGCTGCTGAAGTCTGAAGAGGACCTGCCTCCCCTGACCCGTCAGCGCAGCAACACGTTGCCCAAAAGCTTCGGCTCTCAGCTGGAGAAGAAACCTCTGCAGGAGAAAGTGCCCAAGCCACCGGTGGAGAGCACCCTGGAGACTATTTTAAAGAAGCTGCAGGAGAAGAGGGAGGAGGTGAACCGCCCTGAGGACATCAAGGTACAAATATCTACTCATTACTCACTGACTAAAAATCTGTAGCAAACCAATGCCACGTACAAGATAAGCAGGCAGCAGGGTTTGACTTTGACTTCATTATGGGCCTGGCGTGCGTGCGTGCATGCGTGTGTGCAACAAAACGAGGAATAATCCGTGTTGTAACAGAGAGTGAACTCAGGTCATTTCTACAGTGTGTTGACTCACTTCCTGTCCCCCGCTGACAGGATATGACACGGGAGCAGATCAGCGCGGAGAAAGTTGCCCTGCAGAAAGCCCTGCTCTACTATGAGAGCATTCACGGCCGACCAGTAAGTCATCTTCCACCTCCACCTCCACTCAGATAGCATACTCCATTATTCTGTATGTATCTGATCTCCCGCCAGCAGCATCGACCCATAAGGAGGAAATGTTGTTTGCAGCTTTATTGTGCCCCAGAGCAGAACCCAGCCGACATGCTCAGAGTTTGAATCCAATTGCGATAATTGTGTGGTCTAATCCCGGATAGTATTGTTGTACAACAGGGAGGGGAGTTGACCTTTCTGTCATCTCCCTCCCTCTTCACGCTGTGTTGCCCTTGTGGTTTGTGTTTAATGACCTTCACGCTCTGAGGAACATCTCCAGAGCTGTGGTCGGTCAATCTGGGTTAGCTGTCGTTTTTATTTTATGTTATTGCTGCGGGGAGTGAGTCTACAGGGACGGCACAGGATGACGGTAAGAAACTAATACTGAGCTAACAAGGTGTTTGTCTCTTTGTTTTGTTACCGTAGGTCACCAAAGGCGAGAGGCAAATCATGAAGCCCCTGTATGACAGATATCGTCTGGTCAAGCAGATCCTGTGCAGAGCCTCCACCATCCCTGTCATTGTAAGTACCACATATAAACCTCCCTTTTATTTTTTCCTCCTCCACAGCCGCCTGTTTGTCCTGCTGCTCTCTTGACGAGCGAGCAGCAAATCATCGCCGCACTGTCCGTACGTCTGCAGACACTTAATCCCAGCTCGTTGTGGCTTTTAGTGCCAACACGCGCTGGTGAACCGGTGGCAGCCGTACCACAGACGTGTTATCCTTCTCTCCAGGCTTTAAGCTCAGCTTTAGCGGCTCATTGGATCCTCTGGTTGTAAAGTAGCTCAAGGGTGGCAGACAGGACAGTTCACAGCAGATGACAGCATGACAGAGGGGCAGGAACTGTAAAAGTGGTCAAGTCTCCTATGATTTTAGGATTTATTTAGTCTGAATTGAAGATCAAAAAGAGAAAAACATTATTTTCATTGAACATATTTTAGTTCTCTGAAATCATTCTGCCTACTAGAGTGGCGTATATGCTTTCTTTTCTCTGTTATTCATTTATTTAACTATTTAATAAACATTTCATTATGTAAGATATGATCTGCATTATGTATTAGCAGTACATCAATTATATAATACACTACCTCTAATCCCCATCATGTAAATTGGGACCTCTGCCATAGATTAATCTGTACTATAGAAGTCAAGGTGCAGGCATTTTATTGTCTGCAAGAGATCAAGTCACATAATCCTGGAGTTTACTCTCCAAAACTCAGAAATGTCTACTGAACATAATCTCATGTCATTTAAACCTGGACAAATGGAAGAATAGAAAATGAAAAGAGAAACATCCAGGACTCAGTGAAAGGAAGGCAGAAAGTGTTTGGCGTTTTCTCGCTGTAAACACCCAAGTGAACGTCAGTCAGCGTGGTTAACTCCTCCTCCTCCTTCTTAACCGTCACCACAGGGCTCTCCCTCCAGCAAGCGCCGAGGCCCCCTCCTTCAGCCCATTATCGAGGGCGAAACCGCGCTCTTCTTCGATGATATCAAGGTGAAGAGCTGTTGCTGCTTCAATAATCAGTCGCCAGTGCCCCATCCTCGCCCCGCCCCCTTACTACCCTCAATTCCCCATCTCACCCATCCCTTATTTACTACCATCCACCCCTCTAATGAGCCTGATTGCTGCCTGTTGATTGGGGCAGTTGCCTGTGTTCTACCACCAGCACCTGTAGACATGCATCTGTAAACAAGTTGAATCAGTAGCTGCCTGGTCGTGATGTGTGATTCATGTGATTTTGATGCTAGTATAGAAATAGGATAAGATCTGTTATAAAGGAGTGAACTTGGGTCTTATTTTATCATCCCTATTATTGTCATTTTTAATAATAATAATAATAATAATGAAAATAACATTGTGTCCATTCAAGAATGCTGAAATGCGCGATATGGTACAACTGAAAACAAAAGCGGCAAAAAACAGAGATAGTCATACAATTAGATAATCAGTTTTAGATAAATCCACATTATAGTAATTTCATTTATTAAACCCAAACTGTTACAGGAAATTATGGATTTGTGTTGCAGTGAGTACATCTGCAGCAGCCAGAGAAATTTAACTACTTTGAAGAAAATCTAAATTCTGATTTAATAAAAGATATACCCACGTGGATGGATTAAAATGGATTAAGAATTTGCATGAAGCAGATTGACTGGTCGAATAACAAAGAAACTACCAGCTATAAAAAGTGCAAGCACAAACGATTGAAACATGCCACTCGAAGTTCATCCACTTTTATACCACTTACACTGTTAAATATCATCCACTTGTATTTAGTACTTCAGTTTGAAAATGTTGGTCAGAGCAACCAAAATGAGACCCAAGTTGCAGTGAAACAGAGCGATGCTTGATGAGAATCAAATCTCTGTAGAAGTGAATCTCTGTCCTCAGTGTACTGAGGGTTGTTTATCTGGTTCAGGACTTTCAGAAGCGGAGAGGTGGTTCTGTGGTGGACAGTGTGTCCTCTAGTTGACTGCGCTCTCTAAGTCCATATATCCACAGATGAATCACAAACAAGAAGCATCGAAGTGCATTTTGCTGCTGTATCGTGATGATTCATACCCACTGATGACTAACACTGCACGACCTCTCATGCACTGCAGTGTTTGAGCCTGGAGGCCGGGTTTATCTCAGTTAACACCGCTCGCTGCACAATGTGGCGCTTTCACCCTAGGCCACTGTTTGACCTCTCTGTTCACCTCCCCTCACTCTGCAGGAGGAAGAGGATGGCTCTGAGGACGACGGAGACTCAAAGACTCAGTTCACCGTGACCGTCCGGCCCGACCTCAGCGTGCTCAGCTTCCTGGACCACATGGACGAGGAAATGGACGGTTTCATTTCACCAGTGGACGAACTTTCACCTTCTAAAAACACGACAGACATGAGGCTGTCCAACCTGCACTCTGCCACCATGTAAGTTACGGAAAGGAGTAGTGGTTTTCTGCTGTGATACGTCTTCTCTCTGCTGTTGCAACACGTTTGAAAACAAAATGTGAGATATTCAAATATTTCTGCTTTGGCTCTCGCAGACAGGAACTCGTGGAGCAGCTTCAAGAGACCAGGGAGGAGAAGAAGAGAATCCGAAAAAACCTGAAAGAGTTTGAGGACCAGTTCTTTAGACAAAACGGAAGGTAAAAAGAAAAGGAAGAATTTTTTCAGATTATGTAACACAGGCAGAATCACGCATAATGGCTTTTCCACAGCTGCACCTTCTCGGTTTCTTAATGTTTGTTGTCTTCCACCCACGTCTTGTTCCCATAGAAATGTGCAGAAGGAGGACCGCTCCCCATTGGCAGTGGAGTACAACGAATACAAGCACATTAAAGCCAAACTGCGGCTGCTGGAAGTCCTCATCAGCAAAAGAGACTCGACTAAGTTCATCTGAGGAAAAAAAAATTAAAGGACTATAAAAAGGACCGGTTGCTTAGTTTCTGGAGACGCAGTCAGACACAACCTCACCCTGACATCCCTTCTCATTGCCATCCGTGCTGCTCATGTTTCTGACTCGGGGAACAGCCTGTCAGTCCACAGCAGACCCACGACTAATTCAAAGCCACACCTGCTTCACCTGAGGAGTTCATCTCCAACCAAACCTCACCTTCACAAGAGGAACGTTTCTCCAGACTTAAAGCAGGACACACAAATAACCCGAATCACACCTGTACTGCTAATTTATTTCTATTCTTTTGAACGTTTTTATCAGAGCAGAAAAGTTATTTTTCTCACGCTTTATTGTAGAAGTCTTAAAAAAAAAAAAAACCTTTGTAAGTTAAATAATAGAGATGAAATTACTGCTATTTTTAAAGAAGGATTTTGTGATCAAGATATTTCTGTGTATTTTTGTAAGGGAGATGTTACTATTTGTATAACTTCAATCAGCTGAACAGTATTTACTAAACCAATAGCTTTTTCTGTTTCAGTTCTGACCATCGTTTAATGTCTGAAATAATCTTATGTTGCTTCTCTAGAAGTTAAAAAGAGTATTTGCTCACTAAAACAAGTGGTTTCTAGTTTTAATAAAAACCCAAAGACAGGGACTCAGAGTACACACTATGAACCAAAATGATCATTATATTCAGTACAACAGCTTATTTTTTGTGATCACTGGTACTTACCTAAGCATTTGACTGTGTATTTGATGCATTGATGTGCTTTTTCTCCCCCATTTACTTCATGTTAAATAAGCTATTTTTCGTCTTGAAATCACTGGCATGTTTGTGCTCACACTGATCAGAATTGACAAGGCCACGTGAGACGACTGGAGGACAGAGATGGTCGCTGAGCGCCCCAGTTTTCCCAGCGGCCCGTGTTTTCCTTCTCATCCTCTCCAGAGCTTGTTTTGTTCTCTTGTAAATATGGATCAGTTTGTATGTTTACATTTCTGTGAGCGAATACTTTTCCCTTTTCTTTCTCCAAAATGGATGATTTATCAGTGTGAATTTTGTTTTTACTGAATGTAAACACTGGCGAGGCTTAATGAATTTTGAGTGTGTACATTTTAGTACATAAATTGTATTTGTATTTTGTATATACTATGAATGAAATCATATTTTTACTGAATTTGTGGGCTGTGTGTTGTTCCTCTATGCGTGATCTTCATTGATTAATCAGTCAGTTGTTTTCTTGATGAGCATATTTGCTTGAATGATTATTCAAACATTTAATCAGCTATGAAAGTTTCATACTGTTTAGAGGCTGAGAATCAGGGAAAAAGGCCATGATGGGAGGTTAGAGTTGGCTTTATTCAGGGAAAATTAAGTTGCAAAAACAAATGTCATTCATAAAATAGAGAAATTAGAAGTTTCATTCAAATAATGAGGTGGAAATTGAGTCCAAATGTGCATAAAGAGTTCACAAATCAGAAAAATTTAACGAATGTTTATGCAAAAGAGAGATGAAGCAATGATGGTGTTATGCAACATATCTGCAGCCTGGAAAATGTCCAATACTGTGTTCATGCCAAAAAATGTCTGCACCCTGCAGCTTCAGCAGGTTTTGTTAAACTAAAAATTATTTAGAAGATGTCAGAGAAGGTCTCGTCAGGGATGCACATTCAGCTGCAGACGTGCAGCCTTGGCACCAATTTGCATTTCAGAAATCAGCTCCTAAAAAAAAAAGATTCAAAACAGACTCCATCCTCAAGAGACATGCTGGCCTTTAAAAACTAGGTCAAAAGCAAACTCTCTATCTCAGTTTCTCGACAACCTGAAAAATTCATCTGCTGAAGAATATCATGCAACACAAACAAAATCTTGTTTTTCTTAATTACTGTTTTCACATGAACTTCCTGTCTCGGTTTACTGTATAAAGCACATCTAAGCCCAATAATTCAATCAGGTTTTGACACTATTGTATTGGTATTGTTTATTTAAAAAGTTGGCTGGAACAGAGAGCTTTGTGTAGATTCTGGACAAATATGCAAAAATGACATTTTTTGTAGCACATTAAAAGGTGCAAAAAAGTCAAGGGCTGCACAAACAGTTGCATAGGATTAAACTCTGCAGGAGAAATCAGCTTTAATTAGACAAATACTGACCGAGTATGTCAAACATGTGTGTACATGCAGTACAGAGCTAAGCAATAAGAGGAACTGCTCTAAGAAAATGTCTCAGAAGAGTCCAGAGTTTAAGACCTTTAGAGGAAAGACCCACAGTCATCACTACATTACTGGGCTGTATCGGGTTGTTATTGCTAAATGGATGTGTCGGTGTGACCTGTTAGTCAGGACACATCAAGTCATTTCATTGTCTGAAGTCACTTTGACACCACTGTCATGTATGAAACATATAAAAAATATAGATATATGCAAGACCATTTCACACACTTGCACAACCTAATTAAACATCATTTGGATTAAGAGGTTTGACTGTAGGAGTAAATACAATATTAGGGCGAGGTGACAGATACAGTTTGTTAGCTTACTATATATTTAATATATTTAAAAGTTGATCTGCCCACACTCGTAACTATGCACTTATTGTGTCATCCTGCCACAAATGTCACAATTTAATTACCTGTAACTTTGAAACAGCTAATTACGATTATTAAATTTAATGTTTATATGTTTAATTTCAAATGACGATTTGGGGAAATGTGCTCATTTTCTGTCTGGAGAATTAGTCAAGACTGACACCGCTGTCAGGGAGTAGCCGGTTAGCTTAGCATAGTTTAGCCTAGCGGAAAGACTGAATACAGGCAGCACGGCTCCGTCCAGAGGCAACAAAATCCACCTGGCAGCAGCTCATTCATTAATATGTTGTATATAATTTGTTTAACTCGCATAAAAGAGGGGAAAGAAAAGAAAAAACGAGGAGTGAAAGTACTTCGTAATTTCACAGGAAGGATTTGCTAGCTGTTACCCGGCAGTTACCAGGCAACGAAAAACATGACAGGAACCGTTACACTATTTTCTGTCACCAGGTTTCTGCCGAGAATTTATCATACTAAGAACATGTTTTAGTATGATAACATCTAACAGTGGTATAGGAAGTATGCACATCCTTTTACTTTAATAAATGTACTAATACCACACTGTAAATTCTCTATTGCATGTAAGAAGACTATGTAAAGCAGGAAAATAGAGGTGAAAGTGCTCAGTGCAGAACAGTCCCTCTGCCTGTTGCTCTTTTAGATTATATTGTTATTATTATATCACTGATACATTAATGCACACTTGATGCTTTATGCTTGGTGGTTTTGTGACTGTTGGACGGAGCCAAAATGGCGGTTTATCCACTTCTAATCTCTGTTATAATCGGTCATCCATGGGTCATCCCTTGTGCTAAACTAGTTGTATCCTCATGCTGCATTCAGTTGTTGACACAGACTGCACACAAGACTGCTGCGAGAATGGCAGTAAATATAATCGGTTCAGCTAATCTAACAACTGCTAAGCACTGTATCTAGCTTCACCTGGTAACGGTCAATGACAAATAAGTAACGACAGTTGACAGATCTAGATTAGCAAGGCGTCGAAGAACGTCGGACAGTCAGTGAATGCAGCATTGGGGACAGATCAAGCTCTAACTCTCCACCACAAAGCTGATGAGCACATTTCACACAATGTCAAACGTCTCAGTGACAATCAGGGTTCTTCTTTTTTTTTGCTTCCACTCAACAACATGCACACAGACAACATCCACTGAAAATAAACCTTAAAAAGTCAGCATTTCTCATGTCCATATAGTAGGTTTTGTTGTAGAAGGCAACACTGTTGAATGCAGGTTCAAGACAAAGTCAGCTGCTCCGTGGTCACAGCTAGAAAGGAACAAGGGATTGCAAATAATATTCACTGTGTTTCACGCTGCACCCCTCTGCTCTCCCACACGCTCTTTTCATCTGTCCCTTTTTTAATCAGGCAGAGAGGACATGCTGGTGTCCAGATTTTAAAAGGATCAGCTTGTTGAGCGCTCCTCGCTAAATCAGGGCTGAATATTATATTCAAAGTGCTATTTACACACAGATATACACACATATTTATTCTGTCAAAAAAATAACCACTCTATTCAATAAATTAAAAGGAACATAAAGCAGATATACTGAATTGTCTCAATGTGATAACATAATTCTTTAAAGCTGAAAAATATAATTTAATGTGTAGAATACAAAATACACAGATTTGAAAAACAATAATGATAAACAAAGCAAACAGAGCTTCTCAACCTTCTCTGGCCTTTACTTTGTCACATTTTTGTGTTTCCTGTTTTTTTCAATACTTTATACAAATAACCTGCTCTTTCAAAATGGCTCTGAAAGTTTGAGAAACTTTGCCCCTCTTCCCAAAAAACAAAGAAACAGAAGATAATAGTTGCATTTACATACAGTAGATAGACCTTTCAGATTCAAGATGCATGTAAGCACATGTAGAGAGTGACCTTCCCATGTCACACAGTCCACCCTTACACTGTTTTGACACGACATGTGTATTGCTGTTAAAGTGCATTAAAACTGTTGCAGATCGTTCCCCCACCCCCTCCTCAGACCAGGCTGAAGCCCTCGTACTGCTCCACGGCCTGAGTGAGGCGGCGGCGCAGGATGTCTTTGGTCTGGTAGCGGGGCATGTCCAGCAGGTTGTAGCAGGTGTGAGCCACTGGCAGGTAATCCTCCTCGGCCGTGGTGGACTGGATAATGATGCGCAGGCTCTCCATGCCATGGATGGGGATGCGGTCGCTTCCCGTCAGGAACACTGCAGACACAGAGTCAAAATCAACTACTTGAAGGACAGTAAAAATGTCTCTACACTCCAAACCCTCTGAATTTCACTTGTTCACTTGTCAAAGGTCATTTCTGCACAAACAGCAGTAGATGCAATCCGGACATCAGACCTAATCGACATTTTTTATTGCATAACTTAGAGGTATGTACCAACTTCAGCCAAACAACAGCAGATCTCATTGAAATGATTCCTCCCTTCTTTCATGGAAAATATGAAGTAAAAATGTAGGAATCAGCTTTGGTAAATCTTTCCTGGATCACCCATCGTCTCCTCCTGCAGCAGCTGTCCTGTGTTCTTTACTCACACCCACCCACACATTTACTCCATCTTTTTTTTTTTTTTTTTAACATTGTTCACCTTGACTGACTCCACAGTTGCAGTAATGTATTTAAGAAAGCTCCTGAATCATGATTTAGTGACACGTTCAGGTTTTAGTGGAGTCAGAAACTGTGCAGATTTACACCATGCTGCCATTACAGTTTATGCTCCTGCAGGAACAAGCCTGCACATTATTACAGCATTTATTAGGCGTCTGAGGCCGAGAGCCTGAAAATTAAACTGTCGTACAGATTGTGCAGCGGCAATTAAATCCTTACATAAGAACTGCTTCTTCTTTTCCAGAGGGAACTCGTGGAAAACCTCCCAGAACAATCTGACTGTTGGATGAGTGGCAGTGTATTCTCCTTTGTAAACGGCATTCTGCAAACAAATAAAAAAGAAAAATGAGGCGATTCAAATCTTTTCTCTGTTTTATGATCACCAAACCATTTCCTCTCTGGCACACATTCACCAGTGAAAAAAAGGACGTGCATGCATCTGTGTGTATTTAAAAAAAAGAAAAGAAAAGAAAATCAGACACATTTCTAGTGTTTGTCTTTCTGTAACATCTTACACAACGATCCATCTTCACTTTTCCCACTGATCCATGCAATCAGCGCAGCAGAGAACATTGGACACAAGAGCTGCTATCACCAGTAAAATATGTGACGATTAGTACCAACAACCACTCTGTTCATTTCCTGAGCTACAAACTGTCAGTTGGTTGATACCATGGAAACTGTTCTAGACTATTTAATATGTTGGATGTGTGATTTTTTTTTTCTGGTGCCTCTTCAGCATCTGACCAGGAACTACTGGTTTGGTTGTTATAGTCCCACACCGTCCTTTACAGTGTATGTTTTCTGATTCTTGATTTATCCAATCATATTCTTGCCCATGAACTTTTCTACAGTTGTTCATGATCCCCACATGAGGAACCTTACTGACTTCGTGTGACCCTTAAACTTTTCCTCTGGTACCACCAACAGGTCAAAGTTTTCACACACTCAGGGTTCAACATCATCCTTTTAGATTGGCTGCAAACATCCATGGTTTCTTCTGCTTTCATCATCATCACCATCTGACTCTTCCTCTGGCACCGTCATCAGTTTGACACTTTTAGGTTTTTAAAAAATATTTCTACAACCTTTGGATGTTTTGGTTTGGTGACCACATCAATTGTCGCTTTTCATAGGGCACCGTCATGACATAGTTAGTTCAGTCCAGTGCTTTGGTTTCTGATGTCATTCCCAAGAGCCTCAGAAACGTTATAAAGCGCTAACATTAGCATTTAGCTCATGCTTTCTGAGCAGCAGTCATGTGTTTCTATTCTTCACCGTGTTGTAATGCTATTCTGGGTGTTGTGCCGTGACCAATTTTCCAGAGGATGATGAAGTACAAGTCAGGCTTTCAGCTGTGTCCACTCAAATACGAGCATCATCACCTCCACAGCTATCAGTTTGCAGACACTTGCGTCACTAGGAAATGAGGATCTGAATTCCCAGTTGTTTTAGTCCAGCTATGAGTTTGCTCATGTTCATAAAATTGGGAAAATAAATGCAGATCAGACCAAAAGGAGGAAATGGTTAGTCTGCGGAATGAGTCCAGAGAATAAGACACACAACGTTTTTTACGTTTTTAAGCCTCACACAGACCTTCTCCATCTCCTCCCAGTTGTAGTTGTTGTTGCCGACAACCATGGCCATCAGCTCGGACGGCTGGAACAGCGACAGGATCTCCCCTCCACACACCTTCAGGAAACCAGCAGAGAAGGCCGAGTATTGCTCGCTCACCGAGTCTGAGAACACGTAGCGCAGGTAGGCCTCCACAAACTCCTTCCTGCAATACACACACACACACACACAGACGTAAACATTCAGGTCATTAATTTGTTCTGTGCTGCAGCTGCATCCTTGCAAATCAGCTTTTGAGGAAAGAATTTAGTCAGACTTCAAGGTGTGACCGTAAACACTCTCTTCCTCCTTCATTGTGTCTGCATCTGAGTATGTGTGTGTGTGTGTGTGTGTGTGTGTGTGTCAGGACTAACTTGATTTCAGCTGTGGTTTTGAGCTGTTGCATGTTTTTTTTTCTTTTTTCTTTTCATCAACAACCTCTTTGTTCAGCCTGATCTGACTTTGTTTACATCTCTGTGGGTCTCACTGCAGAAGTCGCTTAGGTAGATTAAATTAAATCGATAATCTCTAGAGTCCTGCTAGATCCACCTGTGAGCCCCTTATTACAGACACGTGCAGTGCAGGTGGACAACATTTAAACAGACAGGGGTTTATTTTAAATTCTAATAACAACCACAGCATTTTGAAACATCCTTTCAAACAAAATGATGAATAAAGAAATCTAAAGTATTTCCATTAGACACAGAGGTTCAGTCATTATAAATGACATTTACACAGTAAAAGCATGCTACTGGTTAGGTAACATTTATTTAACATAATTGTGCTGTGAGGAAAAACGTGCAGGGTAACATCAGTGTGAATTTGGAGAGATATGAAACTCTAATACCTAATGTATTAGTCCAACTCTCACAGTATTAACACCCTCTTTTTCATTCATTTGAATTTCTTTAGTGTGAGGAAGGAAAGGAGCTCTTTGGCAAAATTCAAATTTATATACTGTTCATCATTGATCATCTCGATTTACATCCCTCAAGTGTGATGTTGGATATTTAGAGTGAGAAATAATAGAATACAGTATACACAGTCTACATATTTTCTTATTCATTTTGTCTGTTTTCTTTCAGTGTGCACTAGTCCCTGTCGTTCATTGTTTTTATATGTGGTGTAACAGATATTGTGTTTTTTTGAGAGGTCTTTGTGTAAGCATTATGTGTCCTACGGTACCTCTTTGACTGTTACTGTTTGAATTCACGTATCTGTCTGCTTGGATAGGTGAGTGTCTTCTTGCACTCATATTTCATATATTTCATTTCAACAACTGTATTTCTTACTGTGCAAACGCATCATAAAAAATCACAACAACAATAAAACGTTTTCCACATTATAGAAGAATCCCACAAACTCATCCAAAATACAAAGTCTTTGACTGTTTTTAGCTCTCACCACAATATCCTGTTTCAACATAGATCAAAATAAGGAAGCATGCCCCTCTAAATATATTGCTCCACGGACTTTAAAGATGTAAACTCAGCAGAAGGGAAAAGAAAACAGCAAAATTGTTCTTCAGCCTTTGATGCAAAACCAGCATAAATATAAGCACTGCCCTAAACTGCTCCATTAAGCTCACAGATGCAGTACACAGCACACAGTATAGATATAGAGGACAGTCCCCTGCAAACAGTGTCACTCAGTCTAACACAGAGTACAGTAAATACTGAGATGGGAACCTTGAGTCTAACAACATCTCTGTGTGTTATAATGTTTCACACCATTGGCACAAACAGCTCACTGTTATTTCTGTTATTACACTTTTATATCTATGTGCTGAGGGGATTTTGCAGGAACAACATGGGTTATTGCCGCTTTTACCATCTGTTCAGCACCAGCAGCCAGACATGTTGACACCAACCGCCCCACAACTCCTCCACATAACACTGTAATCAATGCCACTGGAACAAGGACGCTGAGCTTCAGGGAATGGGGTGGGGACGGTGGAGAAACAGGGAGCGACGCTTCAAATACCAAAATCTTTTTTTAAGCAAAACATGACCTTCACTCTGGAACAATGGGATGCAATCTGCCAGCTGTGTGAGCACATGATTATCTCGCTGTTCTGGAAAAAAATAAAAATAAAAGAAATCTCACTGTCATCCATTTATCTTCCAGAAAGAACAGAGTGTAAAGCAAGAGAATTATTCCTAAAGCGATGATTTTAAAATGGGACATCGAGTGCCGGGAGGGTGGACTCATTTGTTCCTGCAAAAAAAAATCCAATTTGTTTAAATGTCACATTTTGATGTGTGGAGCTGCCTCACCTGTTGTGCTTGTCCACACTGATGTTCTCTCCTCCAGGGATCAGCTCCTTCACCTCTGTCATCCCGTAGTTCTCCCTGGTGATCTGGGAGTCAAACACAAGACAGAGTGTGAGGTCAGACCAGGTTTCAGTGCAGAGCAGAGAGATGTTGTCAGTCAAACATCATATATTTATCTTGTCAACAGATCCAGCAGCTAGTGATGAATTGATACTAACAATATATAAATTATTTTTTTTATTGTCTAACTGGAGAATTCTGTCCACACAACACAACTTGCTAATAAAAACATGTACAACATATATTGGCACAAATGAGCAGGCAGCAACAGATTGAATGAATAAATACCAGAAGAAATCTTAAAATTTAACTTGATGAGTAACAAGTGTTCATGTAATTAATTCAACTTTATTGGTAGCAATTTGTTATAAGTATAAATATCGGTGATTCTTTGGACCAGATCAGAATGAAATTACATGGTGGCACCCACACACTGTTCTGCTGCTGTAAATTAGATTCATAAGTGAACTACAGTATTAATCCACAGTTGAAAATAATCCTCAACAAATCTGACTTTTTACTCCTGCTTTTTACTCCTGTGTCAAGCTCTCTCAGCTAATTACTTCACCCCAGAATGGATGAAAGTGTGTGGGGGAGGGGGTTGACTTTATTCTGATAGACCGAGAGTGGATGAAATGCAGCAAAGGAAGAAAAACAAAGGGACAAACTTGCACACTGTTGGCTTTGTTCTATTCATGGGCTTTGTTGACAATAAGAAAAATATAGAACAACCTTATCTTCTAATGCTGCATAACAGATGAAAAGTCATGCTCACAGCAAAGTTGAGAAGGAACGTCTCCTCCACATCAGCTCCTTCATAGTCAAGAAGTTGCTGTAGGCTCCTGCAGATAAAGGAAAGAATGTCAAGAAAGACCAAAAGACTGGTAACACAATATCTGCTACTGGTTATTACATTCACCTGCCATCCTGGTTTTTAAACATGAAAATTACGCTTTAAATATGCAGGTAGCACCAACACTATAAGATTTGATGTTGAGTGTTAACATATTTGCTAATAATAGGAAATGGCCCAAAGGGAGTGTTGTGTTTCATTTTCCTGCAAATACCATGTGGGACATTAACCACCAAAACACAGGAAACATGGAAAGAGGACAAGTGGGCTGGCAAAGGAAGCGCCAATTAGTCGTAGAGGATGCAGTATTATTGTCTGACAAACGAAGCATAACAACTGGGCTGAGGTCATTGCATTTGAAAATACTGAAGAGACAACAACAATGAAGGAAAACCTCAGAAAAGTTATTTAAACAATGTCTTATCTCCTTCTTGCTGGCGCAAGGTGGACGGTGCGCTGATTTTTAGTAACAGCTCAAACCTTCAAGACAGCCAAAATAAAAATGCAGCATCTGTAAATCTGTTTTTCCACACGAGGTCCTTTCAGGTCGTGTTGTCTCTAATAGCAACACAATACTTGTAGCTTTCAAAGTAACAATGTCAAAATCAATAGTCAGCTGGAGACAATTAGGCACTGAGGAAACACTGACCCTTCCTGCTGCTAATTCAATAAAGAGACATTTCCCAGTGACAGCCAATTTCACCGCTGCTTGAAGAAAAAACACTGCTTATGTAAGTTAGGGACACTTTGTTGCACAATGTTGCTGTGTTTGACCACAACAGGATTTACAGTTATTGCTTTACCATTATGTTGTAAGCAAAAATGAGCAGCAGGTGCTACCAGCTGATTCCATCCAGAGTAGGAAATAGACAGATCCTGCCTTGCAGGCCACCCTTGACCGGTGACAGCACAGTTACCTGGCCTCAGTGGGGGAGAGCTCCTTAAAGTCCTCCAATACTGGTGACACATCAAGCAGCTTCTTATAGAGAGCCAGGGGGAAGTGGAGGTCCACCACTGTGGCGTTATAGATGGCCAGACCACAGATGATCCCGATCAAGTGAAACCAGTTCTGCTCCACGAAGCACTGCAGACACAGTAAGGTAAATTATTATTGTTTTTAATATTACTATTGCAGCTGTACCCATCTAATATTTAGCAAAACAATTGAACTTATAACATAACATTTGAGAAAATTCACTATTCACCATTTACTATTCATAAATGAGAAAAATATTTTACATGATTTTTGAATTCTAGCTGATGAATATCCCCAACTACTGTGTCTGTTACTGAAACACTGGAATAAAATAAGATGAAATAAAATAAAACAAAAAAAAGATAAAACACATTCAATCCAGTTCAAAGTCACAAAAAGTGTTTATAAATTTCATTTACATGTGTGCATGTACAACTTAAATTAGAATTTCTATGTCTAACATATTTCATTGTTATATGAAACTCTTCAGTAAATTAAATTGAGTTCATCAAATAATCAAGGGGTTCTACAGATATAAAAAGACGTGACCTTGCGCTGACAGACTAACACATCATTGAAAGAGCTGTTGACCACAATTTCACTGAAATAACTCAAATGGTTCTCAGAGTTGAACGTGTTCCCTCATCGCGGTGAGTGTTTTGTAAACCGCGACGTCCCCGCTGACACTCAGTGTTGGTATGTATGATGCCAGCGACAGTGGCTCATTATGGAAAATACAGCCGGAGGTTGCATTTCCACATTCTGGAAATCCATTATAAGCTTAGTGCTACCAAGCATTTAAAAAAAAGTAAACAATAGCATGTTAAAAAGCTTCCAAACCAAACACAGAAGCAGGCTGAAGGTCATCTGAGTAACTGGCAGACTGTCTCCAAGCTGCACTTTAAGTAACAGATGGAAAAGCTGTCATGTGAAAAACTTTCCAGGTGCCTTATCTCTAACTTGCTGTCGAACTCCACTGCCGCTCAGTCACAGCAAGTGGAAGGGGAGTTCACCACACATGGCAACCTTGGCTGGTGAAAAATATGTAAAAGGACTAAAAAGAGATATTTCAGTGTTGAATTTAAAATGCTACATTTTATTTATAATAATAAAACCTTAACCAGACAGCCGAGGCAGGTGGAGCAGCTCGGTGTCACTAACCTCAGCGGTCCTGGTGCCCCACGTCTGTCTCACACTCCTGTAACTGCTCACAAAAAAGTTAGTCTGGAGCCCTGATGCGCGAGCCAGATAAGCGTCTTTACAAAATATGCGCTAAAACATGGAAGTTCCTCGGAGGGGCTTTAATTATTTATTATTTATTATTATCATTATTATAGAGATGAACAACATCATTCATGCATGATGGCCAATTAGGAGTGGAAACCTAGTGTGCACCTTTTTGGACTGTGGGAGGAAACCATAGTGCCTGGAGTGACCCAATGCAGACATGCAAACTCCATCCAGGAAGGCACCTGGTGCATGAATCTAGCCCCCTTGCTGGAAGTTGAGAGTGCTCACCACCATACCACCATGCCACCCATCAAATTATCATATATAAACAAATACTATATAATCAAATATGATCTATACAATGCAATCTGCAACAGTAACAACTGTTAATAAATAAGTTAAGGAAGTGAGTTAAAGTATTTTGTTTTATTTACTTTATTACCAGGTTAGTGTTGCACATTAACTCACTTTGTCTGAGAACCACAGCAGGTTGGACTCTTTGTAATGAGTGAACATCCCATAAACAGGATCCATGAGCTCCTTTAACAGCAGCAAGAAGAACTCTTTAGTCACTCCACCAGCATCTACAGCCTCCTCTCCGTCAAAGATCACCTGGAGGGAGGACGGAGAGGGTGAGAAGAGGTTTGTGGGGAAACAGAACTGTTATTAAAATGACAGAACTGCAGTGATCTTCAAAAGCTCACCTTGAGCGGTTTCTTGAGGTCCACGTCAGAGTACATGGTGAGCTCACGCAGGGTGTCACTTACTAAATGGTCCCTGCGCACGTGGAGGACCAGGTACGGATTCCTGGCGAGGTGCGGTTCCAGTGTGAGCAGCATGAAGACATTGTGTAGGTTTGCACCACTAACTGCCATCTTGGTAACAAAAAACAAACATACATAACAAAGCAGAATTACTGCCTTGTGGTTTTATGCCTCCACCAACCAGCCAAGTTGCAGGAAATACAGCCACAATTTCCCCTTCCTGAGATACAGTATTGAATAATGGCCAGAAATGTTTTGCAGAACAATATGATGTCACAATGAAGTTGACCTTAAGTGTTTGGATATAAAATATCACCATTTTATCACATTCTATTTGGTTAGTGCAGTAATTCAGCAGTACGAGCCAAGAATGTGTTGTCTGAGGTCACAGTGACCTTTGACCTTTGACCACTAAAATCTAATCAGGTCATCCATAAGAGAACAGTTCAATAGAACCAAACACCCAGTTTTATACAGCAGAACCACTTTAATATAAGCAGCTAGTACCTGCATTTGCAGTTCAGCATCTGTTTGCAGCATGGTTGTCTTGGCTTGGGCGTTCAGTATGAACGGGTAGGCACATAGGTTCACTGAGGGAAAGTCATTCTGCGGGGAAAACAAAACACGGCTGAGAATATTCTTATTACAACAATAACATTAAAAAACAAACTGATCTAATATCCAATTTTAGACTTTTATATTTAATCTTAAATTTCAGTACCTGTGAAGGAGATGATCCCATTTTCTAAAAAACAAAATGAGAGAGAAAGTGATGTCAGTTGACCCGACCTATGTAAGAAGAAAGCTCCAGAGCAGCAGTGGAATCAGATAAATATTTACTCAAATGTCCAATGAGTGATAGAGAGAAGTCTTAGATGGGAACAAGTGACTAGCAGACACACCCACAAGCAGTTATGAAAAGCATTCCTCACTGTCCCTGCAGACACTGTGAGTGACATGAGTTAAGAGCAGTGCAGTTGAATCCCACACGAAGGGCTGCGAGTGTGTGTGTGTGTCAGTGTGCGCAGAATCAGCAGATGTCAAGTAACAAGGAAGTGTGATATTATTGGAGATTTTCAGGACTCACAATTTCAGCTTTACTCAGAAACCATTTGAGGTAGTCTTCCTGGATGTCCACCAGGCTGGTGATGTCGGGGATATAAAAGCGGTTGTACTCCACATGGTGGGCCTTTAAGTTTACCTAGGACACATGACCATTGACCAGGACAAACACAGCTTCAGATGAACAGTTAATACACATAATAAATGGTAAGATTGACACCGATACAGAAATCTTGGACCCATTTCTAAGACAACTCAGGAATTTATAATCCAGGACTAAAACCTAAAATTTGTTCATGTTTAGTAAAATGACTTGAGTGTATTTTGTTCGACTGACGGCCGGAGACAGGGTTTTGTATAGCATCTATACTGATTGCACATGGAAGTATCTCTGTGTTTGTGCTCTTGTGTATAAATATTTGATATGTATCTGTCAACCCAAGGAATCAATTAAAAAATATAATACAAAAAAAAAAAAGAGAGAGAGGCAGTTCTGAGGGACAATACAGAGCTGATGGCTTGTTTGCAGGAGCAGTAGGTGACCTTTGTAAATACCTTGTGGAGTTTTTCCAGCAACCTTAACGTGGCGAGAAAGTAGTTCTCGTAGAACACCGGCACGAGCAGCGTCTTTCCTCCCGTCAGCATGAACACCACGATGCTCTTGTACATGTCGACCATTCTGGTGAACACGCTGCCGTCCACAAAACACCACCAGTTGTCTGCAGGGACACAGAAGAGGATTTGATCAAATGTGATGTTATGTACATTTTTTGGATATATTTTCTTCAATGATTTTTTTATTTCAAATATTATTCCTTGGGATAACAAAGCTAAGCGCAGGGAATGTGGACATAGATGAGGATGTTGACACACTCTATGAAGAGTGATAAAGCCATGACATCACATGGTGCAGCATGGTGTTACATAACATGATGTTCTGTGTTACCAGAGCTACCAGAGGTCGATTTCAAGTGCCTTGATAGGTTGTAAAAAAAAAAAAACACTTGTAGTGTGTACATTCATGTATGATACCCAATACTTTGCTGGGGTTGGCGTCTAGCCGCAGGATGGCCATCGCCAGGGGAATAGTGAGGCGGATGTAGTTCTTGGAATCCTGCAGGGCCGGATACTCGGACAAGATGAGGTAGATCCTCATGGCCTCGACGTCGGGAGGAGAGTGCGGCAGCTGAGGGATCAACAGACTCTCAAAACTCTTGGTGGCCTACACAAAGAGGGTCGGACACATATTTCTTCTTTTAATTATAGCCCGTGAAACGACAGTTGGAGTTATACAACTATGAAATATTTGACAGTGAACAGAGACATTTCTGGGATATTTTCCTCTTCCAAAACTACTTGGAAACAACTTGAAACTAGGCAGCAGGAGTAAAATATCAGTCACTAAATTTTGGGAGAGGCTTTTAGTGGTTTGGAACATGGCCCCATTCTACAAACAGATTATAATTCACGTTGGACTGAGATACACAAATCCCAAACCTAACATTACTGAGCTAATGTTAGAGGTTATGACTAAGTCTTGAGTATTGTGCCATTGGGTTGTGGCAGAACTTGATGTTCTTTCAGAGAAAGCACAAAATTCACATGGGAGATGCATGACTCTTTCTAAACCAACAGACAGCCGATGCTGTGTAACATCCCAGTCTTCCACATTTAGCTGCTTCATTATGGCAACCAAAATCCAGACTGCAAACTTATTTAAGTCATCTTTCAATATCGAACCCAAATTGTTGTTTTTTTTTTTTTGTTGAAATATTTGCTTGCATCTGTTGAATTCATTTTTTTTCATTCATTTTTCATTGAATCATTTGTGTGAATCTCTGTTGTACCACTATGCATTTATATTGAATTCATAAAGTTGTGTTGTGACACATTTTACCTGCAAAGTCAATATTATTTGAATCAAATGAGCAGCCCTATGTTACGTCATTAGTAAGTTTGATGAGACATACAGAGAGGAGTGGGATCCTTGGGGCAGGAAAACAAATGGATTGCTGAGCAACAGTGGGTTTATTGTGTTTCAAATTGACTTTTCATTTGTGAAAAGTCAATTTGAAATGAAATGTTAATGGTTGTTTGTATTATTCCATCTTTACAAATTTGTGTGTTATTACTTGAAACTTTAGGTGTAATTGACAAGAAAGTGACATAAAAATTTTATGTTTATACTTTTATTCTTTTGTGTTTCTGCTCAGTGTCTGAGACATTATCAACCAGTGCAGTTTGCTGATGACCTTGAAACAATGGAAACTAGGTTGAAAAAATAAATGGAAAAAAAATGTTATTATTATTACTTTGCACACATGTATGTGTAAACACACTATTAGCCTGTACCTGCTCCAGAAGTCCAGAGAAAGCTGGTTTGCTGAGTGTCTCAAATAGTATTCTGACAGAGCTGAGATCGATGCCTGGGATCTTTGGGTTGGTTTTGAAGTGTGTATCATCACTAAGGAAGTAAACAAATATGATATGATTAGCTGGGACATCTATGATATTTTGAGTGATCCATCACGGGATAGAAATAGGCCAGAGCTCCGATTTCAGGGACTTTGTGCTAAAGCCTTGATGTTGCTTTGGATTAAATGCCAGTCTATTCCAACCCATCATGTGGCAGGTCACGATGGTAGATGTGCTTATTCTTGACACATCATGAGCAATAGTTAGACGTACACACAGCCTGGAGGTATTTAAGACAATCCCTAAGCAGATCTCTTCCTTAGCCAAGTGGACATTAACACACATACACCCAGCATCACCTCCACAAAACTAACAAAACCATGGGCGTGAAGGACGGCTACTATTTACAGTGTAAGCCCTTACATTCTTAAAGCACAGGTTATATTTAGCCGTAACACAAATAAACCAGATCTGATCTTGTGGAGACTGTTTGCCAAACAAAAAACCCTGATGAAGATAGTAGAGCCTACGTGACGCGTCCCCATGAACTGTGAGTATGAGCAATGACCCACTTGGTTTCAGACAAGTCTGTGATGCTACTGTCAATTACTGTGCAGGGGCAAAAAAATCCAGACCACAACAAAGTTCATCTTGGACTCATGTGTAAAGGGTTGCTGTGACAAGGTTGATGACAATAATCGGATAATATAATAATCATGATGACAACATACACAGCATAGTTGTCAATGATTTTGTCTGTCTATTATTTAATTCTATTTGTCCAGCAATTAGTCTTCAGCTTCTTGGCACATGTTCCTATCCATTTATTTCATTTTTGTTTCAGGTATGTTGGTGTTGAGCCTTTTAATGAGTCATAGTGCAAAACAATCTATTCAGACTAAATCAACCACCTCACTGCTCCTGCCCTCTTGTTCTCACATGTCACAAGTTGTGGAGTAAATATTTAGATCTTTAAAAAAAAGAAAAATTTGACTTGACTTTAATTTACAATAATACATCATAATTCACTTGTTAAGGGTTTATAATGAATAAATTACAAAGTACAACATTTGCCTCTGAACTAGGGAAGCATAAAGTAACTAAATGGAATTACTCCAGTGAAGACAAGTACTACTTCAGTGCAGTCCTCAAGTCAACTAAGTTTCTTTCAAGGTCTGTTGGTGAGTTTCAGTTGTTTCCAGACAACACAGTCACTGTCTCTGTCTGCCTACATCTATTTTTCACCCTGATGTCTCAGGTTAATGACACGATAAGTATCTGCTGATGAGTTTTGTACTAAAGAGCTGTCACACCTCCACACAGGCTGATGGTCAGGAGGAATCTGGAGTAACCGAAGCCACTCCAGCGTCACCAGCCCTGAGGGTAAGCATGTTTTGTTGGATGAGATGACATACTGTGAGTATGTGAGTGTGTGACAAGCACAGTAAGTGGACCCTGTGAGTTCCTTGGTCAATCAGTTCCCAGGAGTCTTGTTTACATATGAGTCTGTGCATTCAGCCATGCGATCATGCTCATTTACATAATATTTATTCATTTCCTATTTAATTGGGGTGAAGGTGTCTGAATGTCAAGCCAGTCACTGTGTGCTGACACTGCAGTTTGAATGCCACTAATAAAACTCCTATGGATCAATTTAAAGCACATTCTTTTAATGCTGAAGTGTAATGAGATGTTTTCCTCCCTTGTATCCATTTGATTTTGTAGTGACCTACTGTGTGTTAGAAAACTGTGGTTTGGCAATCCTCTAATTTCCACGTTAAGCACTGCTGCAGTTCATACTGTCCATCACCTTCCAGGACCGAGTCCAAAGATCATCCTATATGTGCTGTGCTATTTTTGACAGAGCACACGTTGTAAGTACAAACCAAGTGCACGTAGATATCTCTCCATATGCTTTGCAACTGTCTAGCTGAGTCTCAAATACATTTTGCAACCAGTCCACACAGAAAAAACTCAAGCCAGTTGTTGTCACAGCTCACTTAAATACATGAGATTCAGTGTAATTACCTGGATTAAATCTTGCATAATCACCATGGGGCTGTTAGCTGTTGTTTCATATCTCCTCTTCATTTATTCAGCTTTTACTTGCAGTATATTTTTTTGTGCTTTATTCTTTTAACCATTCGATGCAGTAAAGGCCAATTTTCTGTTGTCTTTTGTTTTCTTAATCTCATTTCAAACCTTTGCATTAATAGTTAGCATTATGCATTGTGTGATGTGAGACAAAGCCTGGCACTGAACCTTACCTTTGGTCCAAGAAGCTGGCGTTCCAACAAGCCGTAGAAGAGAGCTGAACGATAATGTCACTGGGCAAAAAAAAACACAGAGCGCAATAAGAGTCAACTGATCATTAACTACAGAGCAACGTATTAAATTATATATTTCAGCTAAATTAAATAATAAATGTGGTTATTGAGAAACACTAACCCAACTTTTATGAAAAAAAGAACAATACAGTATTACATTTCACATAATAATTTCTTAATGATGACTTACTTTGTGACACTTGAATCTGTGCTGTACATCAGCTTTAACCTCCATGAATTTAACTGTTCATAATTGATTAGGGAGAGACTTTTACTGATATTAATCACCCTGAAGTCTTCTGGGGGGATCGAGCCCTGCAACGGAACAAGATAAACACAGATGACATGAACAGCACTGGGAGATTGGGTTGTGTCTCTTTCCTCTGTGAAGATAAAATAAATGGGCCACGCCAGGGGGCTAAATATGCGAGTGCGTGTTATGTCTTTATCTGTGCAGATTCCTGGCAATTTGCTCAATATATGTAGCAGACCTTCGCACCATTTGCAGGACAACTCCCATACAAGACCACAACAAAGCTTGGACATGATTGCCACCCTGTGGCGACATGTGGAAAATGTTTTTGTTTCGTGTTTTTGCTGGAGTTTAAATGGACAGATTTTCTGGATATGAGCTTTTAGAATTAATGATATGAATGTATATCAAATCCATAGGCCTCTCAACTTCAAAATGAAACCCTCATTCAGCTTACAGTATGTAAACATTAATGTAAATGAATTTAAATTAATTTCTGGCATTTTAACTATGCTTTCATAACTGTGACTAATGGACTTAAAGAACTGAAGGGAGTGACAGACATCAGTAGGACTAACAGGACAATTATCATTAAGACACTGGAGATCAAGATATAACATATTGAAAGTTAAAACAGAAGCTGAAGAACAGGGATGATGAAATCACATACCTGTTCACTAGAGTACAATAAGAAACTATGGTCTCCTCCACAGATGATTTTGGTCACAACATACTGTTTGGAGTCTAATGAAGAAGAGAAAGATGATAGCA
This sequence comes from Selene dorsalis, assembly GCA_900303245.1. Lineage (NCBI taxonomy): Eukaryota > Metazoa > Chordata > Actinopteri > Carangiformes > Carangidae > Selene > Selene dorsalis. The sequence continues at coordinate 7,028 of OMNW01002482.1, read as the reverse complement.
ATGAAACAAACCATATGAACCAAAAAATATGTCAGATCGTCCTTCTTCTTATCTTATTCTGATAAACCCAATCAAGTGTTTTTTTTTCTTTTTTTAAATAAACATATCCCAGGCTGAACATTTTGACGAGCTGAATTCTGATCATTCCAATACAACACACTGCTGTGGATATAATCTAACAGCTGGTTCATTTGTACAGTAGCTATCCTCCTGGCTTTCACTGCAGCCTATTTTGTCAACAGTCTGCACATTCTTCTTTATAAACCACCCACATCTGAGCTGCCAGTGCAGCCAGACTTAACAGCCCAGCTGACCACTAACACTACAATTCATTACTGTCTGAGTGAATCTTAGAGAAACCATCACACTGTGCTGTCATTAATCCATTCTTTCAATTATAAATGTTGTGAGTAGTGGCTCTTAGTTTTGAGAATTGTGAATATGAACTTTAAAGAATGGTTGACATATAAAGGCACTATGAAATTTTCACTCAGCTGATTGCTTTTACCTCCTATAGAACAAAAGCTATTGACTTTATTGTCTATGGACGAAGCAAAGCTCTTATGCTTACCTGGTCTATGGAAATGTCCATTTATCAAACTGGTCTTAACAGGATATGGGCTTCTAGCATCCCCGAGTATTCCTGTGCCAAGCTGGCCATGGCTGTTGCAACCAAACGCATAAACTATGCCAGATGAAGGCACAAACGCCAACGTGTGGTGCCTGAAAAAAGAACATTTTATAAACAAGATTTAAGTTGCTAAAGAGGAGACACAACCAATGTTGATTAGAGCAAAAAAAATGTGTAGCTTATTTAGCTGCACATGTGCAATTTAATATATACACAAATAAATAAATCTTATAATGTTCAGTTTTTGTTGACACTGTATCAGGAAATTGTTGCGAGAACATTTACTTGGGGGAATTACGTTATGCCTGTATCAGTAATAGAGAACAGATGTCGGAAGATGAAGGCGAGGGAGGCACAACAAAGGTCCGTGGCTGGATTCCAACTGGGGACATTTGACTTTATAGTTTGCATCTTAACCCTTGGACTCACTGGGAGAATGTAATTTACTGCACTTTGCAGTGGTGTGTTTGTAATGACCGGTCCCCCTAAGTAAAATGGATTTGACAGACAGTACCTGCCACAGGTGATCTGGGACACCTCAGTACCCATGAGCTCCAGCACTCGTCTGGGTAAAAGTTCATTATTGGTGGATCCATGACCCAGCTGACCCCACGAGCCATCCCCAAACGTAAACAAACCTCCATCCTGCCAAACAGACAGACAATAAGGGATTTTTTCTTGTTTGTTTGTCTGATGAGAGTCACTATACAGAAAGAATCCTGATAATAACCAGTTGCTGATCAAACAGTCACTAAACAGGTTAACACATTTAATAAACATATTAAAATATGTTAAATGTGTGGCGAGCTCTACAGTCAGATGCACTGCTATGGGTTTATCAGTGTTCATACCTTTGTGAGTGCTGCTGTATGTTCATCTCCACAGCTGATGTAAACAACTTTTTGAGATCTCAAAAACTTGATGTGGCAGGGGACCGCACGATCTGAGGACAAAGACAGAAACAAGCGAGTACGGTCACACTGCTCTGTATCTCCACTTATTTGACATGTTTTTAGGATTTTAATCTAACAGCATACAGGCAAGAGTGTTTGCATTAGTGTAAATACTATTTTCTTATTTGTTACCACAACCCATTTCCTGTTGCAGCTTCTTTCTATCCAGCCATCCATTTACCTTGTTTATCATTGAGACCCAGTTGTCCCGCTCTGTTTTTGCCCCAACCAAACACAGCCCCGGACAAGGACAGAGCAAAGCTGTGGTCTCCCCCAGCGGTTATCTGTGCCAAAGGAATTCCTGCCAGAGACTTGAGGGGATGGGGGAACAGCTTGCTGGGCTCTCCTTTCCCCAGGCCGAGCTGACCACTGGTGTTCTGGCCCCATGTGAACAACTGGCCATCTGAGAGGGGGAGGGACAGAGAATTGGTATTGTACATACATAACGCCAGTGACTGCTACAAAGTATAAGTGTTTTTGTTTGGATGCGTCATAGTGTCTGGACTTTTTAATCTCTACTCTCACCACACAAAATTCTATAACAATTCTACACTATAGGTCATTTTAGTCAAACTCATTTAGACTAAACAAACCTTAAATATTAACATTGACTACATTAAGATAAGAGTAAATACCCAACTAAAACATGAAAGAAACAGGGTGAAGTTGACTAAATATGTTACAAACTAAGAATGACACAGGATTAAGAGTAAAACTATATGAAGGAAAATGGACAGTGGGTGTCTGGATTCAAGATTCCTGATCTGACAATGTGAGTACATCATTGAAGAGTGTGTTTCACTCACCTCTAGAAAGTGCAATGCAGTGCTGATTTCCACACATTACTTGGGAGATGCGATGGGCATACAACCTTTTGACTAACCTGAGCAATAGAAGAAAAACAATTGTGTTTATCAGGCAAAATGTTCACATTGTATTAAAAGAATTTAACTTCCACTGACGACATTTTTCAAAGTAAAAAAGAAAAAACATCATTTCATCTCATTGCTCACTCTACAGAATTATTAGTAATCTCAAAGAGAACCAGTGTTTTCAAGACGAACCATTAGATGCTTTCACATGGACAAAGCTCAATTCATACTGTGCATAAGTTAGGTGCCTAACTATTTTTTAGTCATTGGTTTTGTGCAGGACTCTAAAAAACTCGCCAAAATCTAGACACTCTACAGACACCTAACTCAGCACAGTAGCAAAAGCACTGGTGTTAATAATAACGCTAACGTTGACCTTGCTTTTAATGCCCCAGTGAACCCCATCAGTGTGACAGTGAGGCAGCATGTGTAACACCAGGACACTGATTTGAAGACACTACATGAAATTTAGTCATCATTTATTTTATTTTTTTAATCCTGAGCCTACTGTAAAATGTCAAAATACTGTGCATCTGAAAAGTCATTCTTTAACTCCTGTATTTTCATGGAAACAATACATCTATCTGTTCTGTTTGCGACTCCTGCTGGTGTACAATGTTTCAATGTTTGTCCTTTGTCTAAAGATAAAGGCTTAACTCCATCCATGTGGTGCACTTCACAGTCACCTTGGGATTCGAACAGCCACCTCGGTAGTCCCCAGTCCGAGCTGACCCCCCTCACCGGCTCCCCAGGCAAAAACCTGACCCTGTTCATTAACCGCCATGGAATGGGCCCGACCACTCGACACCATTGTTATCTTCTGAGTGTCCAAAGCTCCTACAAGCTCTATGGAGAGGAAGGAGATATTATCAGACTTTAGTTGGCTTGATTACTTTTTTTCATTTTCAAACAATACTCTATCCCCATAAATTTGCATTATGACTCTCACTAATCTTCATTTATCCAAACTGAACCATTCAACCAGTCAAACCAGTCACTTTGATTATCTGTGGTTTTTAATGTTTCAGCCTCTGCTGACGCATGATGCATTCTTACTTGCCAAATGGGCACAACCCATACATGACATTTACCATGGTATTCTGTCTCACTAACAACCATGTAAACAGACTCACATACTTGAATTTACCTGAAAAGAAAACAGGCATGTGTTGTATGTCAAAATAAAATAACAGTTGAGATTCTGATCCTGGTAACTTAAGATACCATCCATGTGTGCGCACGTGTGTGTGTGTGTGTGTGTGTGTGTGTGTGTGTGTGTGTGTGTGTGTGTGTGTGTGTGTGTGTGTATGCATGCGTATCTAAGTAAAACTGTCTGTAGCTATTTTTTTTAACTGCACTGAAAAGGTGCGATTGTTTCCAAAGCAAAGCACAAGTGAAGAGGACATGTGAG
>OMNW01002478.1:6058-19525 GCA_900303245.1 Selene dorsalis | reverse complement strand
CCCCCCCTAAAAAAAAAGAGAGAGAACATCAGGCCCTGCATCTGGAACATCTCTCAATCACAATGGGAACGTGATGTAATTCAGAATCATGTCTTCAATCTTCCTTAATTGTATTAACGCTAATGAACTGCCTGCAGGATTCGTTAAAAAAAGATGTGTAATCTCAAACAAGGCATGGTGGCTCATTTAAATTAGCTTAAACAAATGGGTGGGAGAGCAGCCGTTAGCGCAACATGCTGGCGAGGGAGAGTCATCTGGGACGTGAATAGGAAATGGTGGGCCGCGGCGTGCTGACGGAGGCAGGCGATTCACACAGATGGTATAGGCAGGCTCGGTGGGTAGCGGCTTATTAAAAAATCCCTTCTAAATAAAAGTTTCAGAAGCGATGCCATGCTACAGTTTGGTGGAGTGGCATGAAAGTGAGCATGAGTGCACCCCACAGATCCTGTCTGACTGCATATGTGCATCACGTTCCTGAAGCTCTCCTCACCGTTTGACTATGAAGCGGATCCCGTGGCGCTCGTCCAGGATGCGCTTGAGCTTGGGAACTCCGTAGGTGCAGGGTCTCTTGAAGGGGATCTGGTCGGGGATGCCGATGATCTCCACCGCCCCTGGATCACAGGCTATCTTGCGATAGGGCACAGGCACCATGTGATCTAGACCCAGGGCTTCAGCTGGAGGAAGACAGAGAAACAATGTGATGCTACTGGAAGAAAATCACCTTTTCACTCCAACTCTATGCAGTTGTGTGTGCATTTGTTCCTCTATAAACACTCATTTGCATAAGGAAAAGCAGCCTCCAGTGGGATGCACACCCCGAGTAAAGGTTTACAGACGTGGAGTTAATTCCAGCTAAATGAGAAACTTTAAGGAAATGATAATCAGTGCTGTGGGCTCGGATAAAGAATTCTGGGAACAGATCCCATGAGCCATAATGTGGAAACTGCTTGTAGACACGCAGAATCTGCAGGGTAAGTAAACGGCAGCATCCTCTAAACACTTTCAAATAAGCTGCAAAACAATGCAGATATAGGATGAGAGTTTTATTTTCACCCTCAGACTTTTACTTTTGCGGCAATTAACAGTAACGCCGTGGCTACAAATGTGTGTCTCGTCTGTGCATCGCTGAAGAGGAGATGATCAAACTAAAAGCAGTGACCTCAATCTATCAACATCCATAGACACGCCACAGAATCATCACCGTGCACGAACAAATGCTCGAGGAGGCAGAGGTACCTTTCTGAACTGCACCCTATAGACGTGGTAACAGTGAGAAATCTAAATGCAGAGGAGAGGCGTTTTCTCACCGTATCTGCTGTTGAACAGAATCTGAACACATTCTCTCAGGGTGTTGATGTCTTCCGTTTCCCGAATGAAGGAGTCCCACTTCTCTGCGGGGAGGAGAAAGGTAAACAGACATGACCCCCATGACCAGTGTTTTATGTACAGCCTATGTTTATTGGAGCTTTAACATTCAAATGAGCTTTATTTCATTGTAGTGCTAAAGATCTGATATTAATCTTCTCCATCTACTCAGCGTCAGCTTGGGAAATGACTGCAATCTGCTTAAAGGATTAATGTTGACATCTTAGTAGCTTAGCCCTTAATGGTTACGGGTTAGCAATGTTCAGCCTTGCTTCAGTAAACACTGTTTAGCTACTGTGTGAGTCTGCAAAATCCAGGCAGAACAAGAGGGAAGAGAGGAAGAGATGTAAAACTACATCCACAAACCCTGCTGACTGTGTGGGAGGGGATTGTAACTTTTACCATATTAGACCTTGCCATTTTCCAGCTTGACTGATTTTATACACTGATACTGAAAGGTTTTTCTTTTTTTGCCTGTTTCTTATATAAACTTTTTTTTTCATATATAAAATGTGGGAATTGATAATTGTGAGTGTGAGTTTTAAAATTGAAAAAAGTTCATAATTTTCTCTGATGAGTTTCAAAACTACCTTACACACACAGTAACAATATGTGAAAAGTAGGGCTGTCAATCAATAGAAATATTTAATCACAATTAATTGCACATTTTCTAATATCCCAAAATGTACCTTGAAGGGATATAATGCACGAATATGCAGCTCTATGCAAATGTAACTTTATTGAAAAGTAACTGACTATGCGTCAGGTCAAACACCAAACTAATGTTAAAAATAACATAATGACACACACACACACACACACACCCCAACCACCCACCAAAACCACAACCTGTCATCTTCACCTCTGTAGAGGTTTCCTGAGATGTTGAACTTTAACTTTGGATATCATGCAGTCACCGTGAGCCTTCAGCAGGTTCATTATTACCGAGTCAGTGCTGTGTGACAACCGTGCTCCAACTCACAGAACTTTATTTCTTAAGGCAATAAAGCTTTCCAGGAATATACACTGCCTGCATGTGATGTGAATTACAATAAAAATAATGATGCATAATATTTTTATCCTGAATTTCTACATTAACTTCACAATCCCAGTGAAGCACTGACGGTATTTTATCTGACTTTGAAGCCACTTAAGAGGAAACCTGGGGGAACATTTGTTCGGTTGAAATATTAATCTGTAAACATCTATGACTTTGCCTTAAATGTTGCATTTAGGTGCTTTCGAAACATATTTATGTAGAATTGCTGGCTGAGACGAACCTGAGGCGTTCACTTGCCCTGTCGCCTCTAGACACGTCGACACTGTCGCCTCTCTGCTAACTGCTCTGACTTACCTGACTTTTCATGTACGATGGAGAAGAGCAGCCTCTTGGAGATGTGGATGCCAGGAGGGCTCTGACCTTGCTCACCAGGTAGCCTTGTTGTCTCATCTGAAAATGCAAATGAATTCTTTTCAATTTGATTCACTTTCACTTCACAAAGAAATTCAGCAATTAGTTCCCGCAGAATCATTCCCGTATTATTTGACTAGCTTAGTTAATTAACAGGAAAAGACATTCAATCACCAGTATAAACAATTAAAAAAACATTTGTTTTGAATTTTCCCTACGTCCTGATTGTGGTGTTTTTTTTCCTAACTCGTCAAGATGCGACTGTTACTCTAGTTCAAACACAGGTGAGTGAAGGCACTCGCTGCCGGTGGCTGGGAGATACATGATCCCTTTAGAAATCAGAGCACAGCAAAGTTAAGTGCTGCTTTGAATGAAATAATGATGATGTAATAACCTCAATTCAACCCACGCACACTTTCTAGGCACAGAGCGAAACGCTGCGATTGTTGTTGTGAATGTTATGTACACCTTACCGTTGTTAGCACAGTCCTTGGCAGACATGTTCTTATCTGTCCAGTTGGCCAGTCTGTCCTTGCCCAGGTTGAGGAGGGACATGGGCTTGAAGTCCAGCTTGCTATCTGGGTGGGGTTTGGAGGACATGGGCATGCCGTACAGGAAGTTTGACAGAACAGAGTTGCTGGAAGCGGCGGGACTGGACGACGTCACTACCTGGGCGCTACTCTTCCCAGGGCCGTGGCTTACGGCGGGGGAGGCGTTGTGACCGACGTCGGCGCTGGGCTTGGCTTCTCGGGACAGATCTTCTGCGGGTCTGAGCACAGAGATGAAATCAAACTCTAGGAGGAAAAATTACCGAACACAAGTTCCGCTGAATCCGAACCAGAACGTTTGATCTTCTTGGAGGGTTACACACATTCACAGCTCCACATCAAGCTTTTCTGTTTGCCAACGGCTCAGCTTGCCAAAGCTCCTCTTGGCTTGTGTTGCGTTTGCCGCCGCACATTATAAGAAGGACAAATGCATGTGTCCCATTATGACACGGCTTTGATGGCTTTTGGAAGCAGCAACTCAACGATAAATAAAACGAGATGATGTTCTGTCAACGTGGTGTTTTCTCCGGTGGCTGAACTCCACACTGTTTTGTGCTTGTCAGACAACAAGTGGCAAACGGCCTCATGTGAATCTGAGCACGTTTTGACCACAGTAAGTGTTGCATGCATCTTCCAACTGTTCAAATATTTAAATTCATCAGTGGGAAAGAGAGGAAACCTCCAATTTGTTACGGGCAGAGGCATGTGAGAGTTGTTAAGAGAGCAAATACATAGAGGAGTCTTATGCTCAGGATAGGCTGCTGAACTAAATCTGAAAAAAAGCAAAAAAAACTAAAACTTTTTGTAAACTATTTAATGACTCAGGAGATTCAGAAACAGAAAATTAGCTTTTTGCATCCAACAGGTGATCTAATGAAGCTTTCGTGGTGTTCAATTCTCTTCAGTACAAAAAACAGACAAAAATATATTTTATTTTCAGTCCTGTGACACCAGATCTGATGATCTGGACCAGCTGAATTCAAATATTCATTTGCAACACTGGTAAAACATCGACGCAGCAGGAAGTCACAAGTGAGTCACATGCAACAAGATGTCCTCAGCCAGAATCTGAACCGGGGACGTAGCGGGCACTCTGTATGGTAAACATCACAGAGATGCTTGTAGATTACCCCACTGTTTACATGGTGATGATCATAACAAAAGATGACATGACAGCTGCCATGACAACCCCCCCATGTCTCCAACATCCTGTCTCTCAGTCTATAAACCAGCCTTTCAAACTCACGGGTCTATTGCTAAAGCTGCATCATATTTAATCAATCAAACAATCAATCAAGACAGTAGAGTGAATTTATTTCCGATGCAAAGCTGTTTCCACTCTGGTCAGGACCTATTGGCAGTTTATGTGACTGGATTATAGAGTTTTATATCACAAATATTAATTCAAAGGATGGGTATTTTCCTCACTGGACACTGCTGCTGATCTGGCTCCATGAGGGAAGAGCCTGTGTGTGTGTTCTTTTTTCTTTTTCTTTTTTTTACACAAGTGTGTAAATACATATTAGAGACAGTGCCTGACTCCCACCAAGAGGATTCTAGGAAAGACCAGGCCTCTGCGGAGTTACCCATCCTTAGAGATGCTGGCCAGACTTAATATTTTCATTTAATACATATTATTAACAGACTTTGTGTTACTTGTATGACTGTTGTTCACAAAACACACATCAGAGCTCCCCGTCCAGCCTCTGTAACTGATCCTGGTAAATATTGCCATTATTGTTATGAAGCAAATATGTTCTGGACAGACTGAGCTGTAACCTGAGAGAGTGTTTTTTCCCAGCTGAATTAAAGCCCCGCTAATACACCACAGTCTGTCTGCTACCAATATCTAACTGCACAAGATGCCAAGCCAGATATGTGCTCCCAGCCAAACACACGGATGTATCTCTGCAAAGCATTAGAGGTTAAACTGATATGACAAACATCTCCACTTCTCTCTGCAGTGATCAGATGTGAAACATCTGGTTTCATATTCTCATACAAGCCCTCAAACAGAAGTCTGTTATCCACAAACAGCAGAGTTATTGTTCAGAGTTTAACAAACATCAGACGTTCACGTCGCAGACTCACCGTTTCACCACGAGCTGGATTCGGTGGCTCTGCTCCAGGATCTTCATCAGGGTCTTGGTGTCGTACTCGGAGGGTTTCTTCAGCGTGACTCCGTCGGGCAGACCGTGGACCACCACACAGCTGGGGTCCTTCTGGATCCACTCGTAAGGCACAGGGACCAGGCTGCTCTTTCCCACGGCTTCACCTGTGTGTGGCGAGAGTTGAATATTTTGGAAAACAGACTTAAAACTAACTTAAAAGTTAATTTTTGCTTCAGGTGCATCAATTAGCAACATATTTCTTTGATGATACGGAAAAATAATTGTCCTAAAGAGCCCTAAAACACCATTATTTTGTGCTTTTTTATGTCTACTGCTGCTGTAACATAAGAATTTCCCAGTTTGGCATCTATATCTAATGAGAGCAATAACTATGGCAACAGCAGGAAACAAGAACACATTTAAACTGGTCCCTCCTTACTGTAAAGCACTGTGAAGACTTCCTCCACCATCTTCCTCAGAACAAAGATGTTGGACTGAGCCTCTGACGGAGCTCTCGCTTTCCCATGCTCGCCATCCTTACTCAGCTTGCTCAGATCGCCATCCTGGTCTTTGGTATGGGCATTGGCTGTGGTCAGATTTTGCAGACATGGAACCCCTAGAGCCAAATGACGAAAAGTCATGTTTCAATAATAACAACAACAACAACAACAAAAACACCATTACAGATGCTTGGGGGTAGGGCTGAACAAGCTGCAATGCGAGCTTGGAAAAAAGTAGATGTTGCTTCTTTTGTTCTTTTGTGTTTTGACTTTCAAGTTTCCAAATAAACACAAAAAAACAAGATGATTGAGAGACTGAGTCCTAAAAACTAATGAATATGTCACCTTTTGAAAAATAGTACCATGTAAAATGAATGGCTTGTTTGTCTTAGAATGTATTGGGATAAACCTAAAGCATCTCTGACAATCGGTGATTAAGTGGGCAACACAAAGCCACTTAGTTCAATTCTTCCTCATTTGTTATAGTTAAAGCCCACGTATCTGAAACCACAATCAACGCTTTTATTTTTATTCTAATTCTCAGATAAACAATGCAAACTGGAGCTACTGTTCCCTGTAACAGGCCAGGAAAACTCATTTCACCTTGTACACACACAAGGCTGATAATATTAAACTGTGTAATGGGAGGTCACAGCCCCGTAAATTGGTGTTATTAGCAGAGAAACATTGTGAAGTCTGGGAACATTATTTGCTGTTTTACCTTAGAGCTCAAGGTCAACAGGCGAAGCCTCATGTCTCAACGCTGACTCCTCAAATGCCAGCCTGAAATCTTACATACTAATTTGTTTATGGGAAATCAGGGCTGAACGGAGGGGATTACAGTTTGGGTAAGAAGTATACTGGAAGACTTCGTGTAGTGAAACTACGATGCAGGAACTGAGGAATAGGTGCAGACTTGCTCTGAGAAGGGGATGCTCTTGCTGTTGACCTTGATCTTGAGCTATTTGTACAGTTGTGCTATTGCTACATTAGTGTTGAGACCTGTTTACTTACCAGTCTGCAAGAAACATTATGAGTTCAGCATCAAACTGATGCAAGAGCTGACTGCAGCAGAAGCAGCAACAACCCTTTTGTTTTTCCTCTGCTGAAGTTTGCATGCTGGCTAAGCAGCTAACCCGAGGTCGGTCAAACTGTCACTTCATTTTCCGATACCGAGTCGCTGAGACATCCAGTCTGCTATCAATAAGTTAAACTTCTCAGAGAGCGTATTATAACCTCATGTCTTGCAAATGCAAAGGATGGCTGAGGCTCTTGGCAACTGTTGAGTAAACAGATGTTAATACTAATGTTAGCTATGCATCAGTGATAGCCCTTTTCACCTCCCTAACAAGTGAAAGCTGCAACATTAAATACAACTTGTCCCCTTCATAAGTACCATAAGTGTACCGCAGGACTTAACACATGAAACTATTTCGCCAAATGAGATATGACAAGCCAGTTTTCCTGAGATATTTAATCTGATGAAGAGCAAGAATGTGTGAAACTGAAACTGCTTTGTCGATCCAATCATTTCATGTTGAAGTAATCTGATACCCCGCGAAACTGCACACTGCTGCAGTTACTGAAGCCGTTTGGCTGAATCTGCATTTTGTACAATAACAAACTACAAAATCCTGCAGGGACAGGCCTGACACACGAGTGCATTTTATGTAACCGTCTCACAGCTGTAGCCATTATGAGATCAATGCTCTGTCAGGGTGGAATGAGTGAAAACAGCCTCGCAGGGAAGAGGGGAACTTACGGCAGAACTTGTAGAAGTCTGTTTGGATTTCCCTCCTGGAGTTGAGGAAGACTCTGCCCTTTTCTGTGCCGACAGCGATCACACTGTCCTCGTGGACGGTGACACAGGCCACCTCAGCGTTGAGCTTGGACATCGCCATGCACTGCAGAACAGGGATACAGGCATTACTAGAAATTCAGGAGTTCATTATCAAAACTGATACAAGTACTGCAGTCTCATTGTATTGGCATAGAATACTTAATGGTTAATTCTAGCCTCATGAACTATCACCGAGTTTTGCATATCATCAATTTATGTCAGTCAGTGTATCTTCACATTAACAGAACGTAGTTATATTTTCAGAAACCAAATGTTGCTCTTTATTAAGATGTTTTGGGGTTATGTTTTAGCAGCTATTTGTCACACTGGAACATCAAGAACAACATTGACATGCGTGATGCTTGCTTGGGGACGTACCACTGAGTCCAGGGCAGACACCAGGCTAGTGAGGATCTCCTGTCTGGCTGACACCAGTGGGACCTGCGGCTCGCCCCGGGAGTTTGTCCTGATGCCATCACATGCCAACTTCCTCATCTGAGCCATGCCTCTGTGGGGAGCAGATGAACACAGTTTAGACAGGCGGCTACACTGCAACATCAACAAACCCTGCATGCGTACGCATTCGTGTACACACGCGTTAAACAGTGATTTCATTAGGTCCCTTTTGCAGTGTTTAGAATCGTGGTAAAGTGTGTTTGCAGACAAGAATTTACTAGTCAGTAAAAAAAAAATAAAAGGACAGCTTTTGAAGCCATTAGATTAAAAAGGAGATATTACAAGTGTTAGTAACACTGAATCGGAGAATGAATTGCTGAACTACGTCATACTGGAATGTCATGCGAGAGTGGTCGAGACCTTTCACTCAAACAGACAAATGTCAGCCTTAAGATGGCACTTGAAGAACATCTGATTCAAAAGTCGTGTACAAGTTGAAATATTTTACTGGTTAAGTAAAAAAATGAAACGGGCTGGTGGTATGAGGTAAAAAGTCGAGGGATTCCAGTCCTTGGGTTGTCTCTTCTGACAGATATGGAAATCAGTGGCAGACGGGGAAAAGAATGTATCCTGGGAATTTGAGTCTATTCCACCACCACCAGACCTTTTGTTGATATGACAGTTAAAAGACTAGTTTTACTTTTCTCCACAATGTTAATTGGGGAGGAAATTTCTCCAAATGACAGAATACATAAATCAGAGTGACTTGTTTTGTTGCCTCAGCCACTGTCTTTATATGGCAAAAACAACAATGAAATTGGTGATATTGGTCTCATCTTCATCATTGCGGTACACAGACTATGTTGGTTATGTTACTGCTTCCTGTTATGCTGTCTGAGTGCTGGCACACTAGCTGTTGCATTCTTGACTGACCTGACCTCTCTTATTTTTCAGTATTTAGCTGCATCTGTGATAAGGGCTTTTCACAGTCTCTCCCCCTCTCTGATTCACCTTTCATTTTTTACTGACCTTCCATTTCTTGCAACTGCAGATTCACGAGAGTATACATAATACATTCAATTGCTCTGCACAACGAGACACTTGATTACATTCGTTGCCAGATAAGTGGATTTGATTGGTCTCATTCTTGCTTGCTTTATTTTTCCTGCTGAAGTTTACTATTGAAGACCGGAATGACTATCAGGCCACTGGGAAATGTCCAGGAAATGTGTCCCTAATGCGAAGTCTGCCAGTGATGCACATTATTACCAAATTTAATGTCAATCCATCCAACTGTTGCCGCAATACTTTACTAAAATCCAGTGTTTAAAATAGCGTGACCTTGATGGTGGTTCTTGAAGATCAGTAGGATTTATCCTCTGTGGACCATGACAATAATCCATCCAATAAAAAAGTGCTATACCATCCAGCAGCCTGACACTGCCATCCCCAGAGCCACACTGCTAGCATGGCTAAAAGTCACATCCACCTGAAATCAGCAACTTGTGGTCTGTCTTTGTCGACCGGGGCTAATTAGAGCACTCAGATGATGTCATGTGAACCCATTTATAATTCAGTTTCTCTCCTTGACAGATGGCAAAGGAAAAGGAGATACTGACTTGAGATAATCTTAACTTTCCTCGACCACCGGAGGCACAATACCATCATATCACTGCTTCATACATTTCAACTGAAGCTTCACATGAAAAATGATCTAAACTCCAAATGTAAAGATAGTCACTATGTAAATAAAAGTAAAGGAGCAAACAGATAGGGATTGGAAAAAAAAAAACTGCTCGGCTAAAGCCAGGAACGATGTTCTCATGGCAACTGAAACCCGTCTCCTTGGAAACTAATCTCGGGGCATTTGAACAATGCAGCTCTGGCCTTTAATCTCTCCAGACACTGGGAACCATTATACTAGCCTCTGGCAAGCCCAAACCACTGACTCAATAGAGAGAGGACAGAGAGGTAGAGAGCGATAGACAGAGGCAGAGAGAGAGGGAGAGAAAGAGGAGGGTGGGTGTGGTGGGGTTCAGCTGCACCAGTCTGAACGTGCCAAGTCTATTGGCCATCTAAATCTGCCTCCCCTGAGGCCACAGCAAACATTAGCCCCCCTCCTAAATTATTACGGCCTCGAAATAGATGGCCTCTTTCCCTCACATATTTAAAAGGCAAAGGAAGTAGCGAGAAGGAGAAAGGTTGGGATAAGCGCCGGCTCAGGATAATGCCGTGTCAATTGCCTTGAAAGAGGAAGCTCAAGCATAATGTCACGGTGCTGTTATGGTTCTCAGTGAATATTGAACAGTTCAGTGTGGAACAACATTAATAAATAAAGCGACACACAATCCCCACGAGTCTATTATGAAGTGAAAAAAAAAAAAGAAGAAGCAAGATTTGTGAATGCAAATCAGGCGGTTGACCTGTTGACAGAGAATGACGCAATCGTGGAGGACATGCATGCCAACGCTGCTCGCCGTGATTTCATCCAAACAGTCACTTTGACAAAAGCTCACTTATTCACTGAGCCCACAAAAATCAGCCAACAAACCTTGTTATTAGGAGCCACAGGTTTTGTAACTTGTTTAACTTCATGGACTTTGCCTTTTTCATTTCTGGCTGCCGGACAGAGCGCTCCATAACAACTTTGGAGGGGAAACTTTGTCAACATCTGTTTTATCCAATAAAGTTCTCTGGTCTGTTCATCTCACTTAAATCATTTTTATTCATGCGAAATGGGATTGTCAAGCAGACAGACCAACCAACACAGTCATAAAATGTACTCTTCTATTCTAGCGCCAAAATCTGCAGCAATTTATAGAATAAACGTTCAATACTATGCGATAGCATGATGTATCAATTTTATTCCCTTGCTCCTCGTAGATACCACGGCTCAATACAACGAGGGACTGGGGGCTTTTGGGTGTATAAAAAGGGTAAAACATGACCATGTGGTATCTGTACATCAGCAATTAACTACAGTCTTTACATAAGCTCTTGTGTTTTCGCAGGCATTTTTACTGAACATGTTAAAACTATTCCAGATAAGCAGTGAATCTCTGGATTTGGCATCCAAAGACAAACAGCTAAAACCGAAGCCACCGCCCCTGTCAGACACAGTACCTGTCACTCTCTCGGATCTGCGCTATAGATGGCGAAAAGCATTTCTGTCGCCGCCTCAGCTGCAGACGTGATGCAGTGGTAATACAACTCAGATGGTCTGTATGCATAATATGTAGGACTTAAAAGCACTAAATATATCTTTTAGGCCACGTCATTTGTTCTTCAGCATTAGCACTGTGCAGGCTGAGACAGGCCCGACTCACACACTCACAGTAAATCACTCTCCTATATGTGAACCCTATTGTGTTGGAGGAAAAGGGTGTTGCGCGCAACTATATGTTCTTTTCAATGTAGTAATCTGGTTACACACAAGGTCACTGTTTAAGATATATGGGTTTCCAGGATGCCAGAATTTATTGGGGCTTAAAATACCATGTTCGCCCGCACAGGTGTTTTCTATTATTCCGCTCAGGTATCTTTTCCACATGCAGTCCAGACCATGTGAGTGACGACTTACACGATGCCGTCGATGATTTCACGCTGTCCCACTAGCCTGCGGGTCATAGGAACATGCCAGGAAATGTCACTGTTGGGTTTTATGAGAAAGGAAATGCATTCAACACAGTTTGTTGGGTCTCAAGGACACACACAATACCCTTTTGTACGAAACACTAGAACGCCACGGGGCGCCTTTGATTTCTTTTTCGCTGCTTCTTCGTGCTGGCAGGGACAGTATAATACATTCTCCATTTGGATTCAACCATGAAACTCCATGTGAAGTTTGTTTTTTTTATCTGTATTGTTTACGATGATGATGCTGGTATTTTGTCTACTTGAGGTACAACTGACTCGAACAGGCACTCTGGTTCTGTTTGGCGCTCTGGGATAATACAGGTGTAACTTGTCCCACCCCTATCCAGCACAACCAATCTAATAGGAGGGCCCAAAAGATGCAAATCATAGCGTAACAGCTACATGCCCATTAGGTCTAATTAGGTGAGATAAGAGAAAAACACCTGTGTGGATGTACATCAGTAAATGTTTGTGTGTAAACCTTACATAACATGACCTGCTCATCGGTTAAACAACGCAACCACCCGAATGTCTGGATTATTTTCGACTTTTCTCCTTCTACAAAAGTTACATAATGTGCATTTTGGTAATTGAATGGTTCACAATAGTTTCTACAGCACGACAGGAAGGACTATAATTTTGACATACCTCCAACAACTTACAATAACTCAGGGTGTGGTAAGTTATCATTAGGGCAAACAACAACATAATCTTTCTGTTTACACCCTGAGCCTGAGGCTGCAGCCTTCTGGGAATGTCATCACTGATGTTATGAATGCCAAACAGGATTCAATAGAAAACGCTACACCAGAGATATGATCTTAACATATTACTAAGGAGATGTTCACTATCCACCGCAGGCTTACATGGCAAAACTGAAGCCACGTCTGAGTTTACAATACTGAATATGACATTTGCACTTAATGTTGAATTGGATTCGTCATGCAAACCATCAGCAGCCCTTTAAGTCAAAAACAAAGAATACAGCCAAACAGTAATAAACGCCTACTAACATAAGGATTCGTACCTTTACATATTTCCTTTTTGTTCATAAAGATGGTCATACATATGTAGGATGACTACAGGTTTATGCAATCAACTCAAAAATTTAAGATGCCAGAGGAAAAAAGCAGAGAGAATAACAGGAAATAACAAAGTTGTGATTATCTCATTTCCGTGGTATTAAAAACAGAAACAGATTACAGGTCATTATGATGTATGGACAACCATCAAAACACATGGATAAAGGACTTATTCTGTCTGTTATGCACATTTAACAATAACAAACAGCTGGCCTGATAAAGGCTGTATGCAGGAATGGGAGACTCTGTGTTTGGAGCTTCTTGTGCTGGAAAACGCCAGCAGGAGAACTACTATTAATTTCACATCACATGAGAGTGGATGGGGAATTATTTTTGAAAAGCTGAACCCAGGAGAGAGAGAGACAGCGAGGGAGAAAAGCTCCAAACCACAGGATATGAGACAAGGGTGCAATAAATAAGAATATGGGTCTGCTCCACTAAAAGGAAATGAGCGTGTACAATATGTCTTTCCTCTCTCTCTCATCCTGTGAATAGACTAGGTGAGACAGTTGTAGCTGACAAAGTTTTATTCCAGTCAGCTGCTTTTTAAAAAAAAAAAAAAAAAAAAAAAAAAAAAA
>OMNW01002477.1:81099-99662 GCA_900303245.1 Selene dorsalis | reverse complement strand
TGCATGACATTTCAAAAGTGGTGGCGACAAAGACAAAGAATTTGAAAAATAACTTTTTTTGGCCTTGTAAGTTGAAAAACCTGCTTAGTGGAAACAAAGGCAGCAGACAAATGCTCATTCAGAACACAACCATGCATCAAGGTAGTTCCATCTTGCCATATTTTACATACCATCTTCATGATGTTTTTGTCGAGCATGAATTTTAAAAACATATTCCATTAGACTGTCAATTATTTATGTGGAGTTTTATGTTTAGATACTTAAAATTTTTTGTACACACCTGCTGTCAGTGCTGTTTTAGTAACCACTTAATTATACACACAAGTGTGGAATGGCAGCGTATACTGTCAATAATGTCTAAATTCCAAGAGAAGCTTTATGTATAGTAGGTAAACCCTTCAATAAGATACAGCCACTGACTTTGTACATGTGGCAGATAGCACTTTCCTTTGCAAACCAGGATATTTTTTCACAGCAATTCATCAGCTGACAAGCTCCGCTAAGATGTTTAGCCTCTCCAAGTAGCTTCCCACTGGCTGAAGATATGATAAAATCAAAAAGCAGACAAGTAATTACACTGTATAATAGGCAAGATTGGCATTTTCAAAATCATTTTCATGTGGATGGAAATGACATTGCATAGACTATTCTGTATTCACTGGTGCAGATAAATAAACAAGGCATGGAGAAGAAGGGGGGCATACAGAACGCACAGTACAATGGCAAGCAGGTCAGTAATTAGAAACTCTGTTTGCACAGTAATAATTTTAATATATTCATCAGGAAACAGAGCATGCCTAGCATGATAAAATCCCATCAAGGAACATATCCCGACTGCCTTAACCTTTTAAACAGACTGCCAGCACATTGTTGAGAACCTCAAAGAACTAAATAAATAAATAAAGACAGAAGTTAAAATAGCATGCAGCTACACCCATGACTATATTTTGAAATTCCAACATTACCAGCTTCCATGTACAGGGATATGCAACGCTTTGCTTCACACAATACTTAAATTCTTAAATATTGATCATTCCCTGCAGCTAAATGTGCTTGTGGAGCTTTTGACCTCTTTATTTAAGTGTGAACGGACTAAAGCGCTCCACCACTGAATCACATTCAGCTCTGGCTGCGTTCAGTTTAAGGAGCAACACATGTGTGTAACCTTGTTTGTTATTGAAGGTGGCAGTGATGATGCTATGGAAATTATTGCAAATTGCTTAAAGGACTCCTGACACGCAAAAACCTTGACCTCATGATGCCATTTCCTCAAGATGGAGGAATACGTAATTGTTGGAGGAAGTTAAGGCGGAGCACAAAGGTAATTCATGATGAACAACATTTTTACATAGAGAAACACACCTAAATGCCATTTATGTGCCAAATACATGGCTGCATGCACGCTGTAATGGCATTAGCAGGGTTAGTGTAATCCATACCTACATAGAGCAAAGTTCTATTAAAAGTTAGTAAACAAGTTAAGCTGATACACGACTCTCTCAGTTATTACAAATTTAAATAACAGGAACACACAAACAGGCGCTCAACAGAGCAGTTTAAAATAATAACCCTCTTTTCTGCAATGACTGCCAATCTATTGTCTAAGTTTCCTGGTTTCATTTCCCACACATAAACTCAGAAACTTACAAGTTTACATGACCTCATTCAACATGAAACAACCTCTAATTACATGAAGTGGAAGCCGCAACAAGAATACACTTCTCACTGAATAGGTCTCTACTTTGCGTCTTCTTGTCTGTATTTCATTCTGACGTTTTGAACACTGAGACAGAAACTGACCATTTACTCATGCATATTTGACAGCACCTAGTAGGCCTCTTTTTGTGCTGTCACTTCTGGCTCCTATTCTCTTTTTCCCCTAGGAGAGGACAGAGTCGGGGGCTTGAGGGCAGCTACCTCCACAGTCCCGCTGTCCCCTCCTCGCCTAATTTTTGTTGTCCAGCCCTTTGAAACCTCAATCTCACGAGGAACCAAAGAATGGTGATCCATGTGCAACAAGTGCCGGTGCCATGGAAACCCCCGTTTTCTCTGCAAAATATTCCTTTTTATCCCTTTTGAAGACCTGTCACCGGGCAGAGCAGGCATCACACGACCCCGGGCTCAGCCATGACAAAGCCTATATTCTGCCTGCTTCTTGATTGATTAAAAAAGACTTTTTAGTAAAACCATGTTAAAGGACACAAAAAGTGACACACAGAAGAAAGGGCCCTTGGGGATGGCCCAATCAAAAAGGTTCCCTGGTAATATCTCACAGGAAAAGGAACAATATCATAATCACCACAAAAGAAGGGTCAGGCCAAGCATGAAACTTGAGAACAATGGTGATAGAAAAGGTTTTTTTTTTACATTAAATTACAAATAGCCTAACTGTATTTACATTAATTGGATTTACATAAAGTGTGTGTTTTGCAACAGTCCCTAAACTGCAGCTTTTATTGAGACATATCATCACCATAAAACCTCTGTATTCACACGGCTGAAAACTTCTCCTCTGTGCCTCTGGATATTTTATCGTCATTAAAAAACTGTGTGAACCTGAACAAACCGACTTCCTGTTTGATTAACGACGCTCTGCCCAGCCGCTCCACCGACAGCACATTATCTCAGCATATTCACACTATAGCATAACACAGGATTATTACAAATGCTTTCTGCATTAGGTTCCTGCCACACTTGAGAGAAAAATTATACATGTAGTGTTGTGGTTCATGTGTGATATGGGATCAATATTCTATGCATCGGACATTTTACTCCACCAGTTGACCTAAGTGACAGACCATTTAAAACAGAGAGAGACTGGCTCAGCCTCTCCGCACGGCACCAAAGGGAGACCACATTATTAATTTATCTCAAAAGCACAGGTCGATATGAGAAGCCTATTGCTTACATGTTTTCTTTTTGTTAGCAGTTTTTATGTCATACACAGCAGCGTTAAATATCTGGCCTCTTTCTGTGCTTTGATAGTAGGCGTTAAACAGGATATGGATAAATGATGTTGTGTGAAAAGTGTTGGTTTACTGTAGGTTTGACTCCAGTAAAACAGAGAGACTTTCTCCGGCAATAAAAAAAGGAAAAAAAAGAAAAGAAAAAAAAAGAACGCCGCTCCCGTGTCTTTGTTTCTGTCTAGAGATGAGGAGGAGATATTTACCAAGACGATAGGGAGGGCTGGGGGAGGGGGGGCAGAGAGGAGGAGAGGCATTAGAAGCGTCCACACATGAGCAATTAGTATTCCAGATCCTGATGGTTCTAAACACAAAAAGGCCTCACCAAATCCCCACGGCGGAGGTGTCAGACGGAAAATGACGAAAATCTGCTCCTTGACAGGGAGTCATTTATATTTTAGCTTCGTTCCATTATCTTAACGAATCCATCATCAGCCAATGCAATATTAACAGCAGAAAATCAACTCATTAGATCCAGGGGGATTTAATCAAGATTGCAATCATGTATGGGGTTCCTGGAGAGTTGGCTTCTTCTTTTTTTTTTTTCTTTTTGGTCCTTTCCACGTAATTGCCGCATCTCAGATCTTAATAAATTATTCTCGATCTGAGATTGATGCCTTTTTTTCCTTGCCTCTCACGCCATGCACTCACTGTCTCCAACTATAATATTTACCATAAACATTATTATGTCATGGGCACACAGTTTAAAATGGCCTTTAGCTAACTCGCAGAAGTAATTGGCTTCTCCATTTCTCTCTCGTTTCCTTGCTAATTGCCCAGTGATATTGCTAACAGTTCACTCAGAAAGAAAGAAAAGGCCCCTTTTGCACAAGCTGAGATGGGTTGCTAGGATTTTTCAACCTTTATATGTGGATGTAGAAAGAATTTCCTGTGTTTGATATTGCTTAACAAGACATGCAAGCAGATGAAAGAACATTCCACTTTTGATATGTAAAACTTTATGTGAAACCCCGGCATCAGAGAGAAAATAGAAAGAGCTCATATTTCAGGTGGAGATATTTTAGACTTGTTTCTCAGAAAAATACTTGCTGCGGGCAGATAACTGTGACAGATAACATAACTCCAAGTCAACTCTGAATGTTTTAGTAGGCAAGAGAACAAAGACTCCGGCCTATCCTCTGACTGTGTGCAACTACTTATACCTGCATTACCACACAGATTTAACAGTTATTACCAACTCTTAATTTGCTGTGATACAATATAACTCAATATATATAAAACAGACTGTGGATTTCATAACCGTATTGATTCAAAGAGAAACACGTTGCACAGCATCAACTAATCCCGGTGAGGTGACGTAACGTGCCTCATACAACGTCGCTGCTGATATATCTTTGCATTACTGATACCAGCGCTGGACACAATCTTAGTAAACAAAACCAACCATAGCCAAGTGAGAGATACCAAAACTTAAAATATCATATGACAGGGCTGAAAGAGGAAAACAAGTCATCAGCTTGCACTGTTCATCAAGATGTGCCTATCCACGGAAGCCAAAAATGTAATGTATGTTATACATCATATTCTGTAATACTTCATTACATGACATGTCCTGCATTAAACTGATTGGGTCTTCACCTGTAATAATGCTGTTATTAGAGATTAGAGATAAGCAGGGACAATCTGGTGGCCATTAGCTGTATCCATAACCGACCAAAATAGTGTGTGTGAAGAGCTAATTGACCAGCTATTCAAACAGACGGACCAGGCGTCCAGCTAACAAGTAAATAAATCACATCTTTTCTTAGTTTTCTCAAATAAATGGCTTTTGAAATCAGTGTTTGTGAACATGAACAACTTGCCTTGAAACCAGAAAAACCAACACTCTTATCACATCATCTCTGCAAACAGCTCGAAGCTGCTTCACTATCAGTGAATAAGCTCATTTTCCCTTCAGTAACACTCACTTGCACTTTGTAAGAAACTCTTACAGCATGTGATGTGATATTTGCTGGTTCCTTCTATGAATTGATTTATCATTGAGACAGGAGAAGAACTGAAAAAAAAAACGATCTTGTCCATACAATCATGTGAAAATAGTTTTGTTGTTTTGTGTGCACCAATTTTGAATGAACAAAGTAGACTCAGTGTCATGCACCTGCCTCTTATTCATCTGGCAACAGGGCTTCTTCCCTCACAGACAGGATTAACTCCTAACATGTTCAACATGATCCAAAAGTGTAAAAACTGTCAAAGAGACCTTTAATCTGCCTATGGAACAAAGCCTTTTGTACAAGAGCTAACCTGACCTTGTCACTGTGAGTTTAACTTGCTGCCTGTTAGGCAATATAAAGCCCGCGCCAGCCCTTCCCCTCCACTCCCTCCCTCTAAGTCCTCTTCCTTCCCTCACCGCCGCCTTCTCTCTCTCCCCCTCTCCCTACACATAGATTTGGGGGTGTGTAGCTACAGGACCAAATGCTGTGTTAATCCCTGTTTCTCTGAGATGGCCAATAGTAAATCCGAGCCCTCTGTACACCAATCTCGGACTTTTTTATCTTGATTTATTAGATTACGAGTCCCGGGTCCCTGAGCCCATGCTACACATTCTAATCCTAATCGGAATAGACAAGTATTAGCCCAGTTCAAGGGGAGCTAAACAGCAGCAGTGGCCAACTTTCAGTAAGAGGGAAACTACAAGCTTATAGGCTTGATGGGGCTTTTTATCCGTTTTCCTTTTTTCTCCACTTACATTAGTAGAATGAGTGTGTAATTAAATACATAAATCCTGACACACAAACCCTCAAAAGGCCTAAAACCACTGAACCCCGTCCAGTTTGGCTTTCTTTTCCCTGCACAATGAAGTTACTGAGCCAAGCCCAATCATTTGTATTTTTCTCAGATTTTTAACAGTGAGCAAGGCAAACATGAAAGTCCCATTGAAAACAACTGCAAGAATTAATTTTACATCTCAGTGAATTCAAGGCAGTGTTGTCAAATTATAAGCAACAGGGCTATGTAACTAATTTCCCTTGGTCCAGAGACTGAAAAAAAAAGTAATAAATCACTTTTCATGTGTGATAATAAATCGCATATAATTAGTAAGGTCTCTCCATTCTGTTTGCCTTCTGTGGGCAAACAGAGGCCACTGAAATATCACAGCTGCTTACATTGTTGTTGTCAACCTTAAAGTCAAATGAGAAAGGACAGCCTCAAGCATACTGTATATTGCTGGTCTCACACTGTTTTAACCAATCCAGCCAATGTGAATGGCAACTGGGTTAGGCTGGATGGAGTCCATGTGACACATGAGGCCAGGGCTGGGGAACATTAAGAAGTGTCTGCTTGTTCACTAATGCTGGTGGCAGCTGTTAGTCTGCCAAAAACTGCAGCAGCAGCAAGGATATCCTGAAATACTATTGAAAACCACTAAACCTCCTCCTCGCTGATGTAAAACTATACAGCTGCTCGGCGCCAGCACAATCACTGATCAATCTGGGAAAGTTAAAAATGGAGCCAGGTTTGTGGACTAAATCTACTGCTTTTTCAGCTTGGAGGTCAAATGATCTCCGGAGGGACGTTAAAGTTTAACAGCACCGAGATTTTTTCTTGTATTTGAGAAAGTTTGGTGAAGCAGCCGCGACAGATGCAGCATTATGCTTGTGCATTTATCTCGACAGTAAATGTGCGTTTGCGTGCGTGCGTGCGTGTCTGGTCGTGTATTTCTGTCCCTGCATGAGTATATGTAGATTTTTCCACAGCACCACCACAGCACTGCCCGCTGCCCTCGGGGGTGACAGGGGAACTAAGGGAGATGTGACAGCCATGTCTGCTCCCTGTATGTGTTTGTTTGCCCCTGAAAATGAGACACCGGTTTCACTCCAGCCCCCCTGGGCATGTTTAGCTCTGCCTCCACCACATCGCCTTCATCTGATACAAAGTGGAAGTCCACTCGATGTTAATATATATCTCCGCTGGTGGGGTGAAAGCGGATACATATACACATGAGGAGCATGAAAAAAGTCGATTGATTAATCCCTATACTTTTCAGTTTGAAACATACACTGAAGATGAAACAGATTGAGGGATGATTTGTATGCACTGGTTACTTGGTGCTACAAATCATAACACAATAGGTGGTGTCAAAAAAAGCACAGCAGACTTTGTAGAAATGTCACCATAAACTGGCCAATAACACGTGTAAGGTGTTATGTGATAAAAAAAAAAGTAATAAATAAAAAAAAAACACTATGATCCAGTGCTTTTGTGTGCCAAATAAAAGTGAGGAATGGATTTTCTTTGCTCTTGTGTTTTGTCCTTAGACCTAAGTGTCACCAAGTGTACTTTGCAAGGAATATTCATTTCCTTAGGAAGGCCTCGTCAGCCTTGTGACCCAATCCATATCCATTCTGTCCTGTCTGCCCTCCCTACTCTCTGCCTCTTTTCTGTAAGTGGCAGATATTTCACCTGCCTATCAGTTTCCCTTTAAACGTGCTGGTATATGCAGGAAAGGCGCCCATATAGGGTCACTGACTGTCCTCTACAAAGCCCTCTTTGAAGCTACTATCTTGCTGGCTCTACCTCCCCCCTTCTTCTATCACTCAAATTACACTGTGTGGAGGTCGCTAGTAGAAATGGGTTCAACAGAGCTGATTAACTTTGATCTACTTTTACATATTATTGGGATGGAAAAAGTAAAAGTCTTGGGAGAGGCTCATGGCTTAAAAGGCAAATCATAAATTCAAACCTCCTTAATTTATATTTACAACTGGGGAATAGTAGCCTCCTATCATTTTACTTCAGGGCCTGGAAAAGAGCCTGGAAGATGTTCAGCAATGTAGTGCATGCTTGAGTAAAGAATAAACTATATTTGCAAGAGTGTGTTTGTGTATGCGGCCCACAGCAAAATCTAGTTTACTACCAAATAATGGGAATCAGATCATTTCCATGCAGAAATGTGCGGCGGGAAGGAAAGCAGCTGCTTCAATGTGAGGAAGGTAGGAGGAGGTTAAAAGGAGTCAATGGAGGCTAAAGAGACAGCAGGTCTACCGATGACAGAAAGAGTAGCCAGGGACTGCAGTTCAGGACTTCTGGAAACCACATCAAACACACTGTGGAGCGCTGCCAAGACGAACACACACCAACTGTTGCAAAAAGAAAAGGAGAGGAGAGAGGAAGAGAGGGAGGGGGGAAACAAACGGAAAAGGAGAAGGTTTAGCAACAAAATAGAAATGAATGTTAGAGGATCAGAGGAAAATAAAGATAAGAGACTCGGGGGGATTTTGGCTTACTGACAGAGAATGAGAGAAATGGGAAAAACAGTGTTGTAGTGTGTTTTATACAGAGAAAAAAAGCCACTCATCAATTCTATTTAACACAGTGTCCTTGGTATTCTTTAAATACTTTTAGCAATTCTGTATGTGTGAATGACTCAGTTTTCAGTGAATGCCTCCTCTGCTTAATTTCTCACTGTTTCCCAGAATAATTTTGACAGCTCCCTCAGAACAGGTATGAACGTGCTGCTTTGAACAGAGCAGAATGAGCAGACAGCTTATAGGAATGTACTGAAGTTTGTAAAGCTACGCTCCGAAAAAAAAAAAAAAGTTACATCCATCATGGGGTTAAAAATGTTCATGATTTCAGCTGCTCTCCTGTGTCTAGGTCTAACATTAGGATGATCTTTTCCTTTTTGCTTCTGAAACGTAGCAAACACAAAGTTTCAGGCTGAATCACACCTCTGATGAGGACGGACTCAGGATTATAAACCATAAACAAGTGTGCAAACTAGGATTACTGTACAAAGTAGATCCCTTTTTGTTAACTAACATAATTTATTTGCTCTGTCATGTATGTATGATATTATTAAATGTTTTCAATTTATTTCGCACAGCGAATCAGGAAAACATATCTAAATAGAAAAACTTTGGCCAAAATTGCCAAATAGCCAAAACCAAATAACTAAGAAAATAATCAACCAAATTAATCTCTAATTGATATAATTGTTAGTTTTATGTGCATCTGTAAATGTGGTAATAACAGCTCCTGCATTTGGTTTGTCTGTACGCCGGTTTGGGAACAAAACAGAGTGACTCAACCTGAGTTGTCTTTCTGTTTTGGCTGAGGCTCCTGGGTATTTCTGCCAAATTGTACCCAGGAGCAAATGGAATAATGACACAGAAAGCAAAGCAAAGAATTAACCAGTTTACAATGCAATGGTCTCGTATTTTTCTCACACAGCACTATCAATGCTAATTTGTGACTGATATACTGAGTGTACGGTGAATATGTAGCTTTAAGGCATTTCTTTAAAAAGAGAAACGTAAACCGCTCTTTAAAAAGAATCAGTGAGAATCAGGCGGTGTGTGTGCAGAAACCTGGCCCCACAGCCTCGAGTCAGGCCTCATTCTCAGGCCTATCAGGGACCAGCCACTTGTTCAGAGGAGCACCTGACTAATACCCACTATAATGTCACTTCTATATTTGTATCCTGCTAATCTGCTCTCAGGCTCCAATCTTTTCCACTTTCTTGCAAATTTATCACTAGACTGAAAGACCGGTGCCAGATCCTAAGTGCCTCACCCTTTTAAATTAAATAGTGGCATTTGTGATAAAGCCACTAAATTCCTTATCTAACTCCCCCCGAAGAGTCTTTCAAGGCAAAGTGTCACTTTTCCTAAACTGGAGCACTTGTGACGCCATATACCCCACCCTGTCCGACCGCCACACAAACACACATATGCAGGCATGCACACACCCACAGACCGTCAGTTTTCTTGTCCTTTTCAAGGACAGAATCAGTTCAAAAATAGAACAAAACACGAGTGAGGCATGCCATGTAACAGACGACCACTTTTTTTTAAATCAAGTGGCTCCAGAAATAGACAGCTACTGTGCTTTTTCAAACACCATTTCAATCTAGTTACTGGACTAATTTGTTTAATTTTCAGCTAATATTTTCCTCTTTAATAGCTAGACTGTCAATTGAGCAGGGAGCAATTTCAAACCACAATATTCTCATATGTGAGACTTAAAGGAAAATACTGTGCTTCACTATCAATTACATAAGAACTTATTTAATTACTTAGACAGGTGATGTGCTTCGATAAGCCTGAGGCAATGACATAAGATGTGTCTGTGTCTGTGCCTACATTGTCATTTCCACACAGTTCTACCTGAACTACTTCAACTAAACCCAGTGTATGTGTCCGTTTGCAAAAACCTCCTTTCAAATGTTGTCAGAGTAAAGCGCCTGGCCAGCAGCTCTATCTTAGGTTAACTTGTCCTCTGCCTGGACTCAAAAGAGCACTGGCTTGTCAATAAATTTTTTGTACACTTCCTTCCCATTGTGGATTCATGACCTAATAAGGAACTGTCTGAATTCTGGGGTTATTTTGAGTTTGTGTGATAATGTTCACTCTAACTTTGTCCCTCTGTAGAGATTCTAACAGGAGGCAAACGAACATTCAGAGAGAGGCAGTCTGATTAGATAACAGTGAGAGCTTCAGGACTGTGATGCAGCTTACCACTACCACAACTACTGCTGCTTCTTAAACAATGACAACAATATATGAATTATATGTATATAACGATGCCCACTTTGCTGATGTGCTAATAAAAGGCATACAGGACAGTGCAGTTGATATAAGACTTACTTAACAAAACAGACTAGATATATGTGTCTCTGGTTTTATTAGCACAAACAGTTCAAGTATAAGCAAAACAATATTATCAAACACACTCTGCAAAAATAATATCTAGTGCTTCTATTTGCTCATTGCCACTGCCTTTGTTCTCCTGCATTCATGTATTTTGGCCTTTTCTTCAGTTTCTAATCTGTTTTTGATAGGGTGAGATGTGACTTCCTACCCCAGCCTGTTCCATTGTTTTGCTGCATTTTTGGAGGAATGAGGTTAAAACAAACTGTTCCTATGTAGAAGGTCAAACAACATTGTTATGAAACTAAGAAAATGAGACTAAAGGTAACAGCATGAGACCAAGAGGGTATTCCTGTTCCCGAGCAAAGGCCCTGTAAACACCACTCTGTTGATCTATAATTAAGTGGGAAAATCTTCGCTTTGGCACTGTGGGCTCCTTGCAATGATACTTCCTCTTAATATCAGTCTCTTGTGTTTATTTATCAGTTTTCAAATTTGTACGCTGAAGGACTCCTTGATTATTTAGACAAGACACAGGAGCATTCTCTGGGCCAACGGAGTGAAATCTCTGATGCAGGAATCCAAGCAGGCAGCTTGCTTAATGCTTGACCCTTGACCTCTCCTGGGTAATAATGCCTCCATATCTATCCTCACACACGTAGCGGCAGAGAACAATCACACATTCAGATGCTTGGAGAGGTTTCACAAAGCCGCATGAAACACTGTCGAATAACTGAGGTGTGTTAGAAAAACTTTCTATTTCTATTTTCAGGATTTTTTGTTTGTTTTGAAAAGCAATCCAACATGGCAGCTTCATAAAGAATATATATTGATGACAATATGTTAAATCCAGCATAACTAAAGCAAAAAAGAAATATCTGTACATTTCTCATGTCCCTGTCCCTGACCTTTGTGAAATGTTTGCCCTCCCCCTGAGCTGCAGGAAATCAGCATTTAGCACTTCAAGCAGCACTTCCAGAAATCCAGATTGCCCTCTGGTTAACATCTCTGGCATTCTCCATTTTCTTCACTTTTTTCCACACATTCACCCTCTCAGCTGTTCCTCCCTTTAGTCATACTCATTTCACACAATTCATAAAATCTGCCACAAACTCATGAAAGCAGCAACTGCAAGCTGAGAACTGTTTGCAAAAAATAAAGGGCTCTCAGAATAGATAAATAAAATCTCTGTTATCCAGCTGCCCTCCCTAAATCACTCCCAACCCCTTCAACAAGTGGTCACAAGCCAGGGCAGAGCAGACTCTTTCAATATCACATGACAACCACAAAAGAGGATTCTTTTAGATTCCAAAACTGATTGCTCAAGTTTTACAAGTAAAAACTGGGCTGAATCTACAACTTTGAACATAATTACAGTTTGTCCTTGTATCATCCTTCCTGTTGGTGAAGTAACCGCGTACTGCCCTCCATGTATTGCTGAGAATAACAATAAAAAAAAAAAAAAAAAACATCCTCAAAGGAGGGAAGTGGGAGGTTTTGTCAGGCTTATTTTCAGTCAATATTTCAGGACTTTGGCTTTTCTGAGAGAGGAAACTGCCTGAGAGCGCACATAAGCACCAAGTCAGACGTTCCCTATATTTCACATATCCATCACAGTATGGGGGTTCACATGTGGAAGGAAGTTTCAATAAACCCAGAGGTTAAGCACTGTAAAAATCTGCTTGTTTTCTTTTTCATGTTTTGTTGAGTGAGACTGAATCCCACAACTGCACAGCCTGCCAAAGCGATTAAGTTTTTACTGTGTTGGCACTACTGCCTCAGTTTCTGCAGAGCGGTCCCAAACACTTCATCTCCGAAGGCCCGAACATACACTTGTAGCCACAGTGCACGAGCGAGCATAAGTTGCCAGAGTTACTTAACATGTGCTGCTATGAGCCTGCCAGATTTTCAACCAGCTGCTAATATCAGTGCATTTTAGCTCTTTTGGAGATTGATCAAATAAGCTCAGAACAGCCCCAGCACAGTGTAATGGAGTTAGTGTGAGTGGAATTCAAACACCGTTCACATAAGATATGAATTATGGTACAAATGAAGTGATAACATTGTTACACTCTATCAGTCTTTCCACTAAACAAATATGGATAACATTTTCATAAGGAAATTCAACAGGGCTTCTCAAATGCTACTTATATGGTTCATGAATGCACTTCACAGAAAACATTCTCCATCCACAGGGTATTAAAACAGTTTGCTATAACACGCTGAACGCTGTCCATATAAAGCCAAAAAATCAACTTGTCCACCATTGTTAAGGTGTTTGTGACCAGGCACACAGTATATAAATATACATACATACACAGAAGCCACTGTGAAACCACCGGGTGCAGTGGTCAGACTCACCGAGACAATAAATCCACAGCCAGCCCAGGGATGGTGTCTGAAATCCCTACAATCAGGCTGCAGATAAATGGTATTTTGTGCTGACTGCATTGTCTCCTGCCTCTATTCTGGTAATCTAATGTGTGCAACATGCTCTTGGTCACCTTGACTTTGGTTGCCATAGTGCTCAACACAAACATATCCCCACCCAGAAATACACCAAATAAGGCTTGGGGGAAAAATCTCATAATCAGACGGCACAGAGGGAGAGGCAGCTATAACCTTAAATATATTGTAAACAGGTCAAAGCTATTCCAGTGTGTACATACCCAGTGCTTGCAAGAGGTTACTGGTGACACACACGCACACAGTCTGGCTAATTAGTATACAACAATAATTGTCCTAAGCTCAGCTATTGTTGACTCAAAGAAAATGATAATTGCATGGGCATCAACAAAAAATAAATTGAAGTTCTTTAGAATAGAGAGGTCTTTCAGGACAAGTCTGTTTGTACTGAAAATGACCTTTAAACACCTTCCTCCAACACAGAGGAATCAGGCTACAAGAAGGCAGCCGTCCTGTCTAGCTGTCGACCCCGGCAGATGTGAGTTCTGAAGAGTTCAAAAGAATTCTGCATGGGGGCACCGCCATTTACATAATCCTCCAGATATATTCCCCTGCAACCTAATCAAATTATTCACAAGTCTAGCCCCTAACTATGTAGACCCCGCGATACACAGCCTTTCCATTACCAGCCTGTGAGCCTTAATCGTATCGAACCAACCAATGTCACTTTTCCCTTTAGAATGGCCAACAGACGTGGCAGACAAAGCACGGTTGTGTCTGACACACAAAGATTTCAGACAAACAACATCTTTCCCCCCTTGTCCACTTTGTTTGGCATTTCTTATTGTCCTGGGATTTTATTTACTTTTGAAGAACACAGCGCACTCAGAGAAAGAGAATTTTATCACTGGAAGTACACAATCTTAAGACAATGGGACATTATGTTCAAATGATGCTTTCAAGGGAAGTTGGTTGTTGTAGTAATTAGCAGAGCAGAGTTAGAGCTATTGAGAATAACTTTGAAAGACAACTGCAGATGACACAAGGGATTTCGATAATCATGGGGTTGGGTTCCCTCAAGGCCTAATCCGAAAAGAAGATAAACAAAACTGCTGATTCAAATACAAGTATGATTTATGCAATAACAGTATTTCCGAGCTTGAAAATGTGGCACATTTTGACTTTGTAGAATTGCTGATCAGTGAAAATATAGAATTTGTGGCATATTCATGCAATTTTCATGTTGCTGCACGTACACTCCACCCATTTCATTCCACAAATGAACATTAAGTCATAGTTAGATCATGGAAAGCAGTGTCTGTGAGATTGATTTGTATTTTTAAGTTGTCTAGAGTTGTTTTTACTTTTCTACGGGGAAAAAAAAATAGGAACAGAATTTCACAGATTTTGTAAGAATGTACATAAAACACCAATAATACCTTATAATCATAAGCCATTGATGTCACTGCTGCTTTATTTTCTCGCATCTGGCTTAGCATTGTTTAGTCTGAGAAACATCATCCCATTGTTAATCACCCTGTTGTTGCTTTGTGTTCAATCTGCTGCCAGGGGGTAAAGGGTTAATGGATCAGCCAAAGTTTACATCCCATATGCGGTCAATTTTCAATGACTTCTTTTCCCACATTGAAATAAACTATTTTATGTCTCCAAATATGCAGATCATTTTGCTTAATGAAAGATGCTTGACGTCTCAGATCCAATTAATATGCAAATGCAAGTGAGGATTTATTTGTGACATTCTGTATGGGTGAGAGAAAACAAAAAGGCTTCTTAACAGTAACACTAATTGCTGTGACTGATTGTCACATATCATCATTCACTCTGAATCTTCTAAATACCAAAT
Organism: Selene dorsalis; assembly: GCA_900303245.1. Taxonomy (NCBI): domain Eukaryota; kingdom Metazoa; phylum Chordata; class Actinopteri; order Carangiformes; family Carangidae; genus Selene; species Selene dorsalis. The sequence continues at coordinate 84,816 of OMNW01002477.1, read as the reverse complement.
TCAGATAAAAATTCTCGCACGCACATGGTTAGATGTATTTATTTTTGTGTGTTTATTAGTTTGTTTTGTCGCTGTGCAGTGCGTTATGTCTTGTTTTGGCAGGATGAGCGCGAATGTGCCATCCTGCAGTTCATCTAAAAAGGAAGGTGAATAAAAGAGACACAAAATAAATCTTTTGCAACAGTACAATTTATCATAAAGCAAATCAAATCATGGTGTGTACAAAAGTTTTGAACATGCCCAATCTCATTTTTGATGCACTTCATTTAACAATAGGATATTAAAACACATGAAGACTCGGGCTACAGAGGTCCTTCTTCTGATGACTCATTACAGCTTTTTAAAATAACGTGGCGAAATAGGCTGCACCAGCACAGTTGTAACGCGCACATTAAGTGTCACATCTACAGATTTTATGGCTTGAAGCGGTCCTTCTCTGTTCGAACTCCTCAAAAAGCCGCACTAATGCAATTCGTCTTTGACGCGAGAAACCTTCAATCAGTGATGTATTTATCACTGTAAAATAAAATCAATAATGTAACTCAACTATTAAAATCCTTTAATGGATGAAGCAATATACTTAGCTGTTTGCATCATCCTCAAGCTTTAATGCCCCTAGGCACTATACAGGATGGGGTTTACATTTCAGGAACCGTAAAGCGTGACTGACACCTATTGTGACATATCACATCAACACGCAACACGACACTTCAGTTCAACACAAAGCTACTTATGGTTTTCCTCTGACTTATTTGTCTTGGGCAAGATTTCCAAATAGTGATTACTGACCCAAGACTGTATAATGCGTAATACAAACACTGTACATTTAAGCTACATTTTTGTTTAGCCCTACATGAACATAATAGCCAGAAAACACCACCAGACCTTAGTCGCTGCTTTGTCTACACAGAAAAGCACATACACAACATGCTCTCTATTGGACAATCTTTAGCCATGTTATATAGCATTGGGCAGAGGAGTGATTTAGAGCATCCCAATTGAAGAATACTTCCGGGGTTGTAAAAACAACAATAAGGCTCTTTGGATTAAAAGGCTGTATGTCCTTTAACAACAACCAAAAAAAAAAAGAAAAAAAAGATGCTGACTAGCTGTGGGGTCGGCAAAATAAAATGATCCACTGACATCGCCTCTAATGCTTTTAATCTTTGTGTGATATCTTTATAGCTTTCAACCTTGCTTTGTAAGGCAGACAAACCTTCCAGCTTGGTTCAGCGTTAGTTCAAAGATCGGCATTTGGATTCAGGTTTTATCTGAGAAGTTGTTTCGTCATAGACATGAAACTGTCAGTCCTGATGATAAATGTGGGGCTGCAATAACTTTATAATCTTATATTACCAATGTCAGTGTAGACCAAATATTTTTTCAAATGAATTTACAATTCAAAGTTGGCAAACAAACAATAGTTTGTACTTGGTGTGTTTTGATCTGACTAACAATTAATAATTTGTTCCGATATGGCCTGCAACAAAATACACTTTTAGAAATAAAATTATATCACTTATTTTGGTAAGAATAGCATTACTATTGCCCTGTGGAACCATAGTTTAAGACATATGTGTCACTTTCACTTTGAAAACCAGCTATAGTAAGGAAGAAAATTTCAGTCTGGATCATACTGCGTCATTATGTGTGACAATTTTCCAGAAGTAACTGTAATTCACACTGATGTGAGCTGCTGCAGGATACAAGCCTGAATAGTGAAGATGACAGGGGATCTCAGTGCAGCTGCCACTGCTGAGCACTTTTTACCATGTTCAGTTAAGGTGACGGCTTGGTAACTGACTAATGGTACGTTACAGCAAAAATCTGAACATGTGGAGCTTTAACTTGGCCACAGAACCTTTGACTCACTTCTGGTCAAATGAAGAAAGAAGCTTGTCATGGTTTTAGTATCAAATGACAAAGCTTATTTATGGGGATGCCTCTTTATCAAAATTTATTGTCTTGTTTTATTTGGGGGATTTTTTTTACTCCACAATGACCACAAACATCTGAGCACCTAGCATCAAATAATTGGTGACAGATTTTGTTGAGCTGAAGTTATCAAATAAGTAGTGTCTAAGGATCAGGATTCATGCTATGCTGCTTCGAATCAGGGAAAGTAAAATTAGATACTGAGACCTACATGTCAGCAGAATGACTGTACCGCACAGTACATATGCAACACTAGATAGGCCAAACACATTCATGCCCAAAGCTTAACAAGACTCTGCAAAGTCTTGAGCAAACGTATTGCTTGTGTCTGAATCTGTCAGTGTTTGTGTGTGTACTTGATGTCTGTTTGCATGCCGACCTAGCCTCAGATTGCTGTTTGAGGATGTAATTGCTCTGCTCCTCTCCTCCTCGGAGTGGCCCAGGATGGATCTGCGCGGGCTGTTTAGCAGTCAATGGCCGGTGCAGATTGTAAACAGATCTCCCATGAATTGCGGGTTTAGCGGTTTTGTGAGTCTCCAAACAAGGTTCTACCGATAACGCCATTCTCTCCCTGACAAAATCAGCCACTTTGCTGCAAGGGTGTGATTTGAGAGGTGCCAGTCAATGTGATTGACAGTATTAATCCCCCACAGGAGCAAATAGGAGGAGAAAACAAACCATGCCCTTATAGAAAACATGTCCCTGCTTAAATCCTACTTTGGGTAAATATTTCACCTATCTAAATGCACAGCCAAGAACAGTGGAGGTTATTAAGAAATTAAGCTGCATAATTGACCAAATTAATATTTAAATAAAAAACACACACGCACACACAATATCTGTCTTGGCTCAAATGACAACCGAATATAGGACACAATGCTGAAGAAGGCTCAGCTCCCTCATATTATACAACCCCCGTGCAGAGATATAACGGATGTACACACTCGTTTGGTTTTCACCTCATATAATCTTGAAGGTTGGAAACCTAAATGTTACTGTTTCCATTACTTTCCATATTCTTCTTAAATCCATGCTTGATTTGTGTGCTGTCATCCTGATTAAGACCTGGGACTGTTGCACATGCAGCTCTGACATACAAAGCACAGTGCGACTTTTAAATTAAACATTAAGCCTTGCTGGCCGGTAGGAAAGCAAGTCATCAAGCATTAAACACACATATTAATTTTCAAAGAACCGCTGGTAATGGGAACATCTTGGAGACAGTGATGCTAACTTCCCTGAAGCTGACAGAGCCCCCATCCTAAATACAAGACTTCACTGTGTATGCCAAAAACATTCTTCTCAAGAAATATCTAAAACATGCTTATGCCTCCTCTCTCACAAAATGTACAGTAACTCTGCAGTACAATGTTTGGCATGACGTCATGAGCCAATCCATGTCTAAACACAAAACTAATGACAGAGTATTTCAATTTCATGGGGAACACTGTGGGAGCTGTGATAAGGCTGAGGACACAACCAAGACAAACACTGCAGATCTGTGGAAACTCAACTATGCAATTCACTTTCCATACTCAATGTGACAAGAGAAAAGTACAAAAAGAAAATTTTAATATTAGAAAATTTAAATTACACACTGAAATCTTGTCTCTTTAATAGTAAACTATTTGATGCTATTTGGATTGTTTCCAATTTCATAATTAGATTTCAGCAATTAAAAGAGTATCTCTACAAAAGGAAAAGTGGCCTCTTGGTCGTATCATCATATTCACTGTTACCTCAACAAATTACAGCTGTTCACTCAGTAACTTGCAAAATCAC
>OMNW01002477.1:43071-58597 GCA_900303245.1 Selene dorsalis | reverse complement strand
GAACTTTTAACTTTCAAAGATCAAAGAGACTTGAACACATTGGCAGGCGACCAGACAAAAAACCACTATAAAATACTATAAACCTCCAAGTTCATTTTCTCATTTACTTGCACAATCCTGCACCATACGTAATTTATGAGGGTAATTCTGTTTTTGTGACAGGTTTTGAGTCTTCAATAACTTTCGCAATAGTGAAAAAGGCACTTTTCAACATTTAAGAAAAATATCTGATGTATTTGACACTGGAAAAACAACATTCAGGCCTACAGACATAGCATACCTACAGTTAAATAGTCCTGCAGGAAAACTCATTCTGCACACAACTTGCATAACTCCTAAAGAAAGTGAAATGAAAACATACATCTATATTCATTGAATTGTAAAATGAAACGGAACATGGGAGTATGTTGGGCAGAGACAGATCAGCTCACATAATCCCGTCTATGGATCATATATGATGATGTGGTTCAATCTGTCAACCGGTTGATGGCTGCTTGAGAATCACTGCGAGACCATATCATTGCACTCCTTCACACTGATCCACAAACAGTCCACCTGCGACCCTCCCTCACCACTACGACTCTGTAGTCTCAAACTGTTCTTGATATTTCCCGCATTCCTTTAGGGTGTCGCTCTGCCTTCAGGAGAGCGGAAGTGTTGCAGAGGACTGCGTCTGAATGCCAAGTAAAGGCACGGTGGATTAGAGTCATATCTTCCACATGGCTGCTCCCTAATCCTACCATCTGAGGTAAACACAGGACCAGGTGAGGCAACACGTTGTCTGAGACACCTCTGGAACACGGAGGGATCTCGACACCCACGGGACGGCTGCTTCCGACGAGTGTGGAACTTGTTCACAGTGGGTTCCAGTAAGAAAGGGGACATGAGTGTTTTTTAGGTCTATTGCTGATAACTAAGTCTTGTCATGTTATTCAAGGAAGAAATATCTGTATCAGAGAATTTACATTCAAAGCAACAAAGTTTGGTGCTTTCTACGAGTAGCCACATTCACTAAACACACTTTCAACATTCTATATCCATTGTTGGAGTGAAATAACACAATATATGTGAGAAGAAGCACATAGAAACACCCCAGCAGGAACTAAAACCAAAAAATAATAACTTGAAGAAAAAGAGTCTCTTCGGGTGATATATGGTTACACTCTGCCAGCTATATGTGCTATCTGCTTACAGATCAGAACTTGAACATCTGGTTCAGCTCTGTGCTTTTTAATGTGTTCGCAAAGTGAGCAATAAGGTGATACTTCTGTGTGTGTGTCACTGCCAAGGAATGTTGACAACTTTAGTTTCAAAGTCTCTCCCTTTCACCTCAGAGACAGTTTGAGAGGAGGAACGAAAACAAACAAGAGCCGAGAGCAACGTTCATTGTGCGTTTTGTTGAGACGGCACTGATTTTTAAAATATCTCGACCTTAACGTAAAAAGACAGGTTTTGATACGTTGTGGCATGACCGTTTTTCAATACATTTTCCACACATGACCTCGCCATTTGACAAAAATGTACACACCCACTGAACAGGTACTTGAGGTACAACACAAAGCTCCAGGAAGATGAGTATTTCACAAGTAAATGGGGTATGTGCTTTGTGGTTTTTGACTGGTATTTTCCATTACAGTGATGACTCCATCTGGGACAAGAAAGACAAAAATGAATACGTAACGCCACAACTAATTTATTAGAATATAGTATATGTCCAGATCTGGGGGGTAAATGATAGGAAAGACCCATTTTTCTGAAAGACATAAGTTTGGTTTTATACATATATGTACCTCGGTCTGAGATTAAATGTGTGCACAGTATTAATATTTTCAAAACCCAATAATGTAGTGGAGTAAGAAGGGAGGTGGAGGGATGTTGCATAAAATAAATGTTTGCTTATCAGTTTGCATTCCATTCAGTTTTTCTCTGCGTCTCTCACCTGTGTTTTCATGTAGTGAGTTTTTTCTGCAATCCCCCTGAAAAACAATATTTAAGTGAAAACATGATACACTAAGGTACACAGTAATACTGTAAACATCACCCAGGGCCAAGCCACTTGTGGAAGCCTTGTCAGAACATGTGAATGAAAGAAGGTTCTGAAAAAGTGCATATTTTGATTTTGGTGATAAAACAGTAATCACAGGAGCTCAAATGTGTTAACTGTTCAGTGACTGTAGATGCTCAGCCTACGTGAAGACCTCTGACCAGGGGATATTTCATAAATGTCCTCCATGATGAAAATGAAAGAAATGAGCTTCTTTCTCAGTAAAAAAAAAGTAAAAAAGACATTTTTGTATTGAACTCTGTGTCAAACATAAAGCATCATAAAGCTAGTTCATAAAGCAAGTGCATGACAAAAAACTGGAAATCTGAACCTGAATGGTGAGATTTCTAAGGTTAAGTTACCAACAGTTGCCCTTGGGCATGAGGATGAGAGAAATATACTGTATGATATGCACACACCTTTGTCACGCAATGTGACTTCTGCAAAAAGGCAGGGCAGGTCTGATTTCTTTCGTTTTCATTGAAAATCATGCAACGATCTCGTTCTTAAACTTCAGATCTATGTAAAGTGTGTATGTTTTCAGGGTTGTTAGGCTACATTGTGGATACAGACAGAGCCTAACCCTAATCTTGCCTGTACCACCCTGTTCATGTAATTACTCCAGGTCTTGTGGCTTCATTCATTATTTCAGTGTCTTCAAACAGCGCTGGTTTCACTTTGCACCTTAAAATCCAGCAGTCTAGTTTCAGGGCGTGTGTGAAACTGTGACAAAAGAGGGGAAACAAGAATTTGGAGAAGTGTCTGTTCTGTGTTAAAATTTCAGATGGATGGATAAATGACAGGTCCATTGATAGCATGGACTCCATTGGCATCAGTTTTGTTTTGTTTTTAAAGTATCTTTCTTCTATGTGAACTATTTTCCTTGTTTGAATGGGAACAACACATCTAATTTAGTCATATTTAAATGAATGCAACTGTGTAGACTATGCTGAAGCACTATTTTTTATTAACTATTTTTTAACTTTTCCCCATTAGAATCTAATGTAGCTGACATGAATGCAATCTGACAACAGCCGCTTTCTCAGTGAGGATAAAAACTTCAAACCTTTTATAGCGACCTTCCAAGCCTACAGAGAGTGGTTATGTGATATTCCCAGGATAGATTTTGCATGGAATATCACTTTAATTGCATCTAGATACCCAGGCAACTTTAAACACAGGTTATTGACTAATATTACAGGGAGTGGCATTTTATATGTCTCAGCATGGCTCTCTGATACATGCCCCAGCTGAGGGTATCGCAGTGACCACATCACCCAGAAAAACTACCATAACTTAAGACTCAGATCTCAATATTTCTCCACATCTCATGCAATGTGTTCTCACAAGACTGGATGCACCAGACTTGTTGGGGAAACCACTTCAGGGCTCCTACAGCATTGAAACATAAACTGTCGAAACCATGTTTGTTTGCCTTGGGGTCATATCTTTTTGGGTCTAAAGCTCTTGGTATGATTAGTAGTGGTAATCACATAGAAACTATAGAAAATTCCATCAAGCGCACCCAATCTGTTGATTGAGTGGGCTTGAATTGGTGTGACTGTTGAGTCCTACCAATTTAAAGAGATTGTGCGAGTCTAGAGTGTGTACTAAGTGTGGACATGTTGATTATGTATGCTAGGAGTGGCTGAGTCTTTTATTGGAAAATTTACACCCGTGCAGTGATTTATATAAATCAGTAGTGCCCACAAAGCAGTAAAACTCTAATTGTTTCTTCCATTTTGAAAGTCTAGCGTCCATTAAGGATGCAGTGAGTAATAAAAAGGACTTTTAATCAATCCTCTCTTGTTGATGAGTTGATGTGTGAATGGGCTATCCTACCTGGCAGTGCTACCATATGTTGATTTCTTATAGCCAACAAAGAGATATAGGAGGATTATTTAGTTGCAGCTGGCTGCATGTAGTATATGATGTTATTTTGATAAAGTTATATAGTGTGTCATTTGTCCGAAATGTCTTATTTTTTATTTCTTATCTGACTAAAAAAGAGCTGGATGCGCCAATTTGCCATGTTTTGCTAGAGTCCAACTCTTAGTAACAATTCAGTGAAAAGCGCTAATGATTCCCATGTTCAATATGCTACTATCCCCTCAATAAATAAGCCACATGAATACAAGCTCTCTCATCTTTTCAAAACTGTCAACTCTCATGATACTGTGAAGCAGATTTGAGGCAAGTGCAGCAGCATGCTGTGTTCCTCCCTTTTGCCCACACTGCAGTCTCTGTAGTGACCCTTTCATTGTCAGATTAGGCTGGCCAACCCCTCCTCGACCGGCTGGCATGGCCACAGTAAATCCTGAAGACTGCTCATGCTAGGGACCTCGGGTAATTAATAAAATCCCCATTACATGCCTTGTGCCCGTTGTTTGCTATTTCAACACCCCATTTGTGCCACGATTACAGTCATTATCAGTCACCGCCATTAATTCTCTACCCGATGCCAGAACTGCATACTAATAAATTGGGCTCTAAAATTTTTTTACCTTTCAAGGAGTTGGTGTTGGAGCTGGGCCAGGAAGTGCCACTCCAGATTAGGAGTCATCTGGTGACTCGGAAAGAGCCCTTTGAATAGAAGGCTGCTGCATCTTTGGAGATAGTTCAAATTTCCCCTTTGATTATTTTCCATTCCCCTCCAAAATGAATCTTTATTAAGCTTAAATCCTGAATAAAATGAAATTAGCAGACTGCAAAATATTGCTTTCTTTTCTGACTCTATTCCCTTGTGCATGCATGCAAATTATAATGCTTATTTATGCAAATGAGGTGTCGTCTTTAATTAGTTTTGCTTGAGGGCATTAAAATACATGTATTCTTTCCCCAAAAATGATTTGTTTTGTTGCTCTGTTCAGTTTAAGTTCAAAATGAATGATTATGCCGACTAAAAAGGTTTATTAATGCTGTAGCTTTCTTTTTTCTCTCTCTCTCTCTTTTGGAGAATTATCTTCTTCACCCACTTTCTGGTGAGAGTGTATTCTCTGTGAAATCGAAAAGCCTCTTCAGGCAGTACTCTGAGCACTTCTCTGACAAGCACTTGTAAAGGTCCCAGGTTGAAACCACATGGTAGAAATGCACTTCCACTTATCAATTCTGAAAGCCATGCTCCTCAGCAGTTCACTCTATACATGTGTGTTTGACTACATGACTGCTTCTCTAATGATCCACTAGCGAACAAGAGATCTGCTTAACTATAGCGCGTTTACATTCATATATGTGTTCTAATGTGCTGTTTAACCACTGGAAAGAACAATGTGCTCCAATCACGTCTTGATTCTATTTGCACTTTGTTCATACATCACAGACTTATACACTTAGAACATAGGCAGTCTTCAGAGTGAAAGCTGTGTTATTAATCAAATGTTAATATCGATGTAAATTCAGACGGTCTGTCAGCTACTGCCGGCAAGCTCAGAACTGAAGTGAGCGTGACCTGTTAAATAGCGCTGTGGCTGATTTGGGTCTTATTTTAATATTTGTTTAAGAGGATTTGTGGTGTTACACTAAATCTTCCACTATGCACTGTTTTTATGCATTTACTGTTGATTTACGCCTCTTGTTGAGTGGCTATTGAACAGAAAACTGCTTTATGTCTTGGTAGAAGGTGTTGGGTCAACTTCGGGTAGAAGCGGCGACTGTGTCGTGCAGTATTTCAAACCACTTCAGGTTGAAAGTGACCAACTGCAGCTCCAGTTATTGTTCAATATCATATCAGTATTCAGCATCCTTTCAACTGCTCAGATGAGCTGAAATGGCAAGTTAAGATGCCCCCTCCCCAGCCTCCAAGCATGATTTATGGAAAGGAAGCTAAAACCATTATAGCATTTTTATTATTATTGTTCTTTCAAGGCTAATGCAACAATAGATTTTTGCATGATTGATGTGTTACACTAAACATTAGAGGATTACATTAACTTTGCATAGAACAGCTAAATGACATGAGATTACTTATTGTTATTTGTCCTCTACATGAACATACTGTAAACGTACATATAGTATTCCTTGGCACGTATAGATTACTGTACAGTGAATACATACTAGTACACAGTGTACGTTAATGCCATCCGTCTTATGTGGCTTCAGTTGGTCTGATTTCTACACTGTTTTTTGGTGGGAAATTATAAACTGCTTTCTTATTCTAGCAAATTTAGTCAACGGCAGTGCGTCAGAGATTAAACAAATGTGAGTGACTTTGATAGCCTCTCATCTGCCCCCTTCATTCTGCAAATTATTAAAACTCTGGGCTCTTGTGGGAGGGAATGTGGCATCAATATGCTGATACTTCAATCAGCTGGGAGGAAATTCCACATGTAATAAGCAGGAATTGCTGCTCTCTATTCTGCACTTCCTACCACGACGTCAGCTGTCAGAGGACACAGTGCAGCCATAAGTTCTCTTTCATGGCACGTGTGGTAGAAAAGCTCTTCGGACCACATCAAACCTCTCTCATGATTCTTCACACATTAGGCACATGCACAGGCAAAAGACTCAGCCCCAGCTCTGCCTTTCATGAGGTGTACTCTCACACATTTACTGGAATAATGTGTTTTTTGTTCATTTCATCCATTTGAAACCAGGCAATATCGCTTTAAAATACAGGTACACTACTTGAAAAGATACTTGACCCAAAAGGTTTAGGTCAGGACATCCTTTGACATCATCTCTGTTTAGAGCTCATCCACGATAATGTGGATGAGTGCAGCTGTGTCTCACATCTACTTTTTCTTGCTGTCATGAAAGTGCCAGATTATTATATAAAATCATGAGACTGTCTTAGTTTTAATGAAAACACTGTCCTTTAACAGTCTGTTTTTATTCAGTGTTAAACCATAGTCATACAGAGGCATGACACATCCTCCATTAAAATGTTGACACACACTTTGGGGGCCTGTTACAGGTATTTGTGCGTGTGTGTTTATCATGTCCAGGCCATACAGGCAATGATGGGCATCCAGCCAACTGATACTTCCCCCAAAGTGCTAATTTGTGCCACTCTAGTATGCACAACGCTATAATTACCTGAAAACGTAAACTGGAAGCTATGCCTGACAAAGACAAGAAACTGTAATAAAAATTGAGCTTTTGGAGCTCAGTTGTGGTGAGTCTTATAAGACATATTAATGGGATGTTTAAAGGATATGGCACTTTTCCATTTGTCTTGTGGAAAAATCTTGGGCAAAACACCTGGCGCACTAAGTGCCTGCAGTCTGAACACTGAAGAGAAGCTAGCAGTCATCATGTTCCTTTATAAAGCACTGTCACATCAAACACATTTTCTACCCTCTGCAGCTTTATTCCAGACTTATCATTCCTTGATTGTCATTATTTGCCAAACTTAATGTACTGCGAAAGTCAGATTTCAAAGCCTTTTACCTTGTAAATTGGCTGAAACAATAAAATTGCCATCTGTTTAAAAACATTTAATTCATCGAGTTTGTATTCTTCAGCAGTGACATCAGTAATGCGGTAAATTGTGCTCTGTGGCTGAATTGAGGACTGTCTTGAATACAGCTAAAAACAAGGATTAGACCAAAATCTAAGGTCATGAGTGTTGCTATCTTTTTTCTTCTTACCAGTGTACCTATTATATGCATTTATACAAAATGCATGTAGCCCACTGTTGTAAAACTATGAGATTACAACTACATGATGATTACGCAATCACACAACTCTGCAGAGGGTTTTAATTGAACTGCCAACAACTATACACATGCAACACTCAGGTACAACTAAGCTCTCCACAGTCAGATTGGCCGTGAGGTATAATGGGACAAATCCCTGCAGGTGTGTATTCCAGGACAGGGCTCACTTAACCTCCAGCCCCCTGCCTCCACCCAAACAACAACGGCTGAAAAAAATCCTGGCAGACACCCATGTATTTTGTGCCAATAGTGTGTGAATTTAAATTGTTGTTCCAAAAATATTCCAGTAGAAAAGAGTCACAAGAGAAGATGAGGTGAAGTTTCACTGCAGGCTTTACACTTGGCAGCATCTTTAAAGCCAAAAACTGCAAAACCCCATTACTGTCTATGTATCAGGAAAGAAATGAATACATATTTGCTGCTTTCATTGAAAAAGCTCTTTTTCAACCTGTGCTCAGTTCACAATGACTAGTTTGACTACTTCAAATGGGAACACAATGTTAAGCTTTTGAAGTGTGGTATGTTCATAATCCATAGAACCCTGTGACCGGGGCAATATTACAGCAAAAAGTACATACTTTCATAAGAGCGCATCAGCATGTACTGTAATAACCTGTAGGTGCGGCTGCAATTCTCTGAAAACACAGTCTAAGACTCTTTTTTTTCTTTTATGACATAAATGCCAAGAACATACTTTCGTATGTTTTGTGTGTCTTCTGAAACCAAGCATACAGTATGTGTGGAATGCTCAGACATGCCTCTAAAAATGACTCCATCTAGAAGATAAGGCTTTACTTTTAATAACTGGCCTGGGTTAACCTGGTGGACAAATCCATGAGGGCTTAATAGGTGAGCACACTTTTGCTTACGAAACAGTATATATCTCAGATCTCATGTGACTAAGAGCATTTCAATCTGTTTTCACAATGACTCGAATAATACAAAATCTGTGTATTTTGCAAATGCGTTTTACCAAACACATGTTTATGAGTCACAGCTCCGGATAAAAAGGTGGCAGCAGGAACGATATGTTCTAGCTGAGAAAACTGGCCCTGCAACTTTTCAGAAAACAGACAAATTATGCGTGAGGAAGACAAAATGTGCTTCAGTACATCCAACAGGATAGACAGGTTGAACTATTATTTACTGTACAGAGATACAATTAGTCTGATAAAAGTGTTCAATGCCAACAGTCGGTATATTGCAGTTGTATGGAGTAAAATCAGAACTGATGCCAAGATATGCCGAGTGAAAATGACTGTTGCTCTTCCGACGTGGGTGTGTGTAACTGAAAGAAAGATGAAATATGTTGCTCCATGAGTTTCTCCCAAGAAAACAATACATGAAAAATATTTCAGTTTTTGACCTCGACTCAACTTTGGCGACTTTGTGACCCAGTGACTCCGTCTATCAAGAAAACAACCCAACCTACCACCACCACCCCCCTCCAACACATGTCTGTGAAGACGACACATCTACAATAAAGCTGAAACAAAACTTGTGAATATAACTCTTAATTTTGTTTCATTTTTTTCGTTTTATTTCATTCTTCCGGGCCACCAGAGGCGGTGCCTCAGCACTGGTTTACTCATGACAATAAAAGTCAAGAGGAAGGCTTGTCCAAGTGTAAAAGGCAAAAGCTATTACTAAGATCACTGACAACATGGTGGTGCAGCGAGATTTATGAAGATGTGCGGTAAGATAAAAAAGAATAATCATCTCACAGCAGCAGTACACATGTGTAGAAAGGGCTGTAGTCTGACTTTCTGTTTTTTTCACTCAAGGTAACTAACACCAAAACTCAGAAACCACTCTTTCGAGGTAATCCCAGTAATAGACAAATGCTATATACTGGCACTTACTATCTCATATACGGGCCAAAACCTTGAACATTCAGAAAACAAGTAACCACATGATTAGACCCCACACAGGCATTTTATGAAACCATAAGTATGCAATATACTGAACACAGACAGACAGGAAGAGCAGCAACCTGGATAAGGATTGGTCTGACAAGTTGAGAAGTGAATTGAAGTTTTAATTCTGGATATTCTTAAGGCCTTTCTGATGACTGTATTGCCATTTGTTTTAAAATGAGAAAGTCAATCAGAGTGAATTAACTTTTTCTAACTTGGTCTGAGTCACACAAAAGCCACAAGAATTTGAGAGAAAACAAAATGCCTAGCAGGGCGAGCATACAAGAGGCAAAGGGGGAATCTGGCATGGCCTAAGCAAAGTCATAAAAATATTTTCCCTTTTATTTAATGTCGTCCATAATTCATTGCCAGGAAAAGCTAATCAATAGCACCTTAATGAAAACTTGAGCCATATTTTATTTTGCCGCAGAGAAGTCCCGGATCAGCATTTGTTGCCTTGTTATGTGCTGGTTTTCACCCTTGGGCTGTTTGACAGATGTGCATCACATTTGCAGATACCTTAAATATTTGCTCTCTTCAACCGCATTTGCTTTATCAAAACACCACAGAGTAGGGAGAAATTTCTGATGACAGCAATGAAGACTCAAAAGACGGAAAGTGATCCAGAGCTGTTAGATATCTCAGCGTTGTATCCCAGTTATTACCTAAGCCGAATAAAGGAACGTACATACACTGCAAAATTAAAGATGTACATAAATATTGACTAACACATTTTTGACACTTTTCACAAGTGTCACATTGCACTCCCCAGAGACTCAAGGTTTATTACATCAGTTCGAAGAGACACAGATTCATTAGCGCTCTCAGGAGTTATATGTCCATTGTAAAAAAAAAAACAATGGAGTATAGGACCTCAAAATAAATGTAAAATGAAAATTGTGATTGTTATGTACATAACAAATTATTATCTATGTAGCTTTCCAAATGGCATTTTAATTAGAAATGTGAATTCTCTATAAATAAACTTAAAGTACAAAACATCAAGGGCTCTATCATATGATAACAATATACACTTTTAACCACTTTTTAAGACTCAATATGTATTAGATTAAATTTGATGCATTTGATGAAGCAAATGCTTGATTTTTTTTTTTATTTGTGTAACTAATCTGTGACATGAAATCAAATCAGACTGGCATTTAAGCAAGAAGGTGTAAAGACATTGCAACTGAGAGCAGCCTGAGAACTGACGCAATGCTAATTGTTTCCAGTGATCCTTGCTAACATACAGTATGCTCTGGTTCCAGTCAACTATCTATGAACTCAGACTACAATTACAAGGGAAAAGGTCATTTTTCATGCTCTGAAAGGCATCCTAATGAACTGGTTGCCACCTATTTAACACCACTCTCCAGTTCACTAAAACAGACTTTCCATATCCGCTGACAGCACGCTTCACTTTGCCTGTGTACAGGATGAGATGTTTTTGTTTTTGCCGTTTCTGTCAAGGGCAATGACTCCAAACCTTAAGGAAACTTGTTTAATGCCCGCATTCAGAGTAAACAGTTATTCATCAAAAAAATAATAATGCTCCAAAGGTCAGGCCATAAAAAACAATATCTGCCCTCTTTCCATCGCCTGGTGCATTAGTTACTGTTAATGCCATGCAGAGCATTTGGATGGTAAGGCACTGGGTTGAAAAAAAAAAAAAAACAGCATATGCATATATAGCAAACACCAGAGGGTGTGAAGAGTATGGAAAAACGCTTTGCACCATCAAAACAGCAAACCATCATGATATGATATGGACCAGCGCTGATGATCAACTTACACCCAAGACGTACAAGTTTTTGTATCCATATGGAACGACAAGAGCGTACACAGAGCTGTCCAGTGGCTACACATCGTTTGCCTGTATTTGCATTGTCAGCTGGAGGTGAGAGGGTGGAGACCTGCCAAGTGTAAGGCTCTGGGCCAATGCCATGACAGCTGACAACTTGGGCAGGCCATGTGTGCAGCGTTGCACTTCTAACAGCCAAGATCCCAGATCAAGTAAATCCTAATCAGAGAGTTAATATAGCTCTAATGTGAAAATTCATATTTCTACTCAGAGTGTTTCATGTTCAAAAGGGAGCACATGTCATTTGGCATGCCTTCATAAAACACTAGGGCTTCCATCAGTCACTGATTATTGCAATGAGGAATTAAAATCCCTAAACACAAAGCAACCAGCACCACATTGCTTTGCCTGTCAGAATTAACTAGTGAAAGTGACCCCAGCCTATACATGCTCAAGGAGGAGGAATCATATTCAATTAGTTAGACAGAAGTATTTGATCAGACGTGCATTCATTGCTGATTAATAAAGATACAGATACGCGTATTCCATTTTATCAAACGCCTGTCCTTAGATTCCGCACATATATCTGGTAATTTACATTTTTGAATATCTAAGGTAAGTGACATTGATAGCCACGCTGTAGTGCTCTGCTCAGCTACAGCAGGCTGCAGAGGGGATGTCTAGTTTGTCAGTGAACTGGCTGAGGAAGGCGGTGCTCAACTGTTAGTCTTCTCCCTCATGGTATGCTGTGTTTACGCCGATCCCTCAGGCCATTTGTTTGCAGCACTTCCTTGCCCCACAGCACCATGCATAATGCAGGAATGAAAATGTTAACAGTGGCAAATAAAATCGGCAAGGTGCCCCCACAAATCAGGGCAGTTTAGGAGCACATTTAATCATCCTTGCATTGGGGACAACGCATAGCAATTAATTGTGGCATTTCAAAGAAGATCAGGACCCCATTTTTTCAGGGCCCTTCAAGCTTCTTACTCAGTTGCCCCATCCGTTGCAGACCATTGAAGGCAGGCTCTGCGCATCTCTTTGAAACATCATTTTGGCCCAATTATGTTTATTATCTCTTTGCTCTCAAGTAGAAAACAACTCTTGTAGTCAGTTGCGCACAATTGCATCAACTGAGCCCACCCAGCAAAAGAAATAACAAAAAACAGGCATTGTTTGAAGAGGGTCTCCCATGTATACACACTAGTAATCCAGTCTAGCTCTTGCATTTCTCCAGTATGCTCCAAGACAAACAAGTTACAGCGCCATATGGTAGTGTCAGGAAAATAAATAATTTAGAGAAATTCATGTGCGGCGTGCCGATGAGCAACCACATAAATACCAACAAAGGCATCCTCGTACTTAACCCTTCTAATAAGAGCCCTCAGCAGGGGGCTGCAAGGAGACAAACACAGTAACAGGCCTTAACTGAATTGAGAACTACTTTGGAATTTCAAAGACAGGGACTGGTAACTGTCGATGGACGTAAGGACAGTATTTTGTGCAGATACAATCTGCAGTGCCTTTCAGCGCTTCCTGAACACGAGACAGCCTAATCTAATGAACTGGGGGGGCAGAATCTGCTCAGGCTTTTAGCCTAGTGCCAGCATACCTCCTCTCACATCTGACTGCAGTCAAAAATCCACTTGTTATTTTTATTTCCACTGTATTCTCCCTGAGGTGTGCTCTGTGTGGCTTGAGTCATCATTGTTCAAGTCTTTATAGTTGGAAAAAACAAATGCACACGTGCACGCGCGCGCGCACACACACACACACACACACACACAAGCTAGTGGCAAGGTTATAGTCAGTCAGACAAGGGGGCACTCGTATTCTGCCAACCCCAGGGAAAACTCACAGAGGGCTCCAGAGAGAGGGAGCAGAGATGTGCCGTGTTGCTGACATGGCAGCCGTCACGTCACACTAACCGGTAAGAGTGATGTGCACAGACAGCACTGAGATTTGTAAAATACAGTAGTGGCTTCTAACCAAAACCGTGAGGGGGCCTGTGGATTACATGACCCGCGGTTGTCTTCTTTATAACAAAATATCTGCAAAGGAGTGTGAAGCAGCAAAGACAGCAGACGACATAATGATGAGCATCAAACAGATCAGAGCAAGGCTGTATTACCTCTAGGGTGATCTAAAGAATCTTATTCATCAGATCCCAGAGCTAAAGTGTCCCAGCATGTTTGATGTATAACAAGTAATATTAAGTAGGTGATATTTATTGTTTGTGAACCTTACAAAATAAAAACAATATCAAAGATGTATGTATATATATTACATGTTATATCCTTTGATCAACAAGACCCAGCTTGTTGCCCCTGCGCTTGCTGTGCATCGTCATCAGGACAACAAGGAGCTTCTAACACATGTAAAGTAACAGGGACCAGTCAGGTCTGCAGAGAATGTGTGAATTACACAGTCAAGGGACTAAATAAAGGGACAGCCAAGGTCTGAGAGCACAACTGGAGCAGATGCCTATTATAAAACATACGTAGCAGGTTTTTTTTCCATAGCTCTTTCATCTCAGTGACAATGTGACTGCATAATAAACCCGGCTGAGGTAACTGCACAGTCAGCATTTGTGATTATAACAATGTTTTCATTAAATGTCTTTTATCTCCTGAATTTCTACATAGCTTTTTCTTTCTTTCCTCTTTTTTTTCTTTTTTTTTTTTTACTCCTTGCATTTGCTGGCCAACACCATTTGCCCTCTGAAGAGTTAATAAAGAAGTTGGATTTAATGGTAATTGAAGTGCAATAAATTAAGAAGCCACTTTAAGTCACAAAATGATAGGCTAGCCAGGAAAAAGGTTGACTTCTGAATTTAAAAGCCCAAATGTGGCTGATGAAGGAATCTTGAGTATTGCCAGCGTAAAACATAAATCCTCAGCAACACAACATGGTACTCTGAATGACCCTGACTCGATGCTAAATTCGCAGCCCCAACCAAATGGAAAGGTGCACCACAGACCACAAGACTGTGTCACATCTCAAACTATTTTTAGACAGTTTAGCTCCTCTTTTAGCTTGACTTTGTAATTAAAGAGATCGGAGGCTTCACATCCAATCTGAAACATTACCAGAAAAAGATTGATTGGTTATTTCACATCAACACAATGCACAGAATTTTGTTACAGTTCCTGTCAAAGCGACACCATCGCTGTGATAACACAGCAGCACAGAAGCTGGAGGATACTGTACTGAGGAATGACAAGCTATCTGCTGATCAGTGTTGCAGGACAGAGGCATTACTGTGTGTCAGGTCACGTGACAGGCAGTGACAGGTAACATTTGCACAAAGTGTGTTGGAGTCCCAAGAATATTCAGATTTGAACTTGAACCTACATTACAAGACCAAGCCATTTTAATGTCAGAGCTAAATTGTCAAAGTAAAATAAACGTTAACTCTACCTGCAACCTCCATCAAACCAAATCTACGCATCATTACCTCAAGAGGATTTCTTGATAAACACACTCCCTTACGGCCGGTGATCTGACAAAATGTAAAACTGTAAATGGGTACGAGAAGCTTTAAAACTTTAAAATGCTGTTGCCGTTAATCGCTCTTTCTCTGAAGGACCGCAGGTAAAACAGTATCTGCTGCTAACGTTTTCATGACTTGCGAAACTGCAGGCTTTTAACGTGACGCTTCTCTCTTTAATGTGCACATCAGGACAAAGCAAGCGGAGAGAAGAATAGGCAAAACAAAAAAAAAAAAGGTGGCCTGACTTGCTCCACTTCCATGATAAATCACTGCCACTTTTATAGCCTCTAATAAGTTGATGCAAAGCCATTTTTCTTCCTGCCCATCGTTCAAACATTTAAGGCATATTTACAAGGAACTTGTTAAAATATTTAATAATATTTAGTGGCAATTTCGGAGCAGCCTGTCATGGTGAAATTTATTGCCTTTAAGTGTTTAAAAAGGCGATGACATGAATAACAAACTGTCAAAATTTCCTAATTTGCATAGACAGGCCATAACTCCTGATACCTTGCATTAAAAAAAGAGGTTTTTAACAAAACGAGTCATAAAAGACGCATTCAAAGTGAGTGATGGCGAAGACTCTTCCACAAAGTCGCACCACAGAGACAGCCC
>OMNW01002477.1:18708-41497 GCA_900303245.1 Selene dorsalis | reverse complement strand
ACATATTTAAAAAAAAAAAAAAAAAAAATCTCCTGTTGGATTTTGTGCTCAATGCTACATAGATGTTGGCAAATTCCTATCTTCTCCACTGGATAATCAAACAATCCATCTGTCACACATCAACTATGGCATCCCGTGTAAACCAGTCCAGCGTGAAGCTTTCTTCTTCAGTGATGATACTAATTACTATCCAGAGTAGAAAATATTAACTAGCAAAGAAAAACGAAGAGCCACATGTAACACCATGGCATATTGTAAACCAAGTACTTCCTCCAAATCAAGAGTTTTCTGTTGGTATTTAGAATATCATCAACAACAGCATCACTGCTTCAAACTATACCATGAACAATAATACACTCTATGCATTGTGATTCACAACAGCAAATGTCACTTTCTCTGGACAGTTCCTCTATCTCACACAATTAACGTACATAGTCACTTCGAAAAATAACCTGTGTCTGCTTCCCCAATCATGCACCTCAGAACAATACAGCCTTCCTTCAAACTTTTATAATTGCAGGAAATAAATGAAAATACATAAGACTCACTCTTGTGCTTTTGGCCTTCCTCTAAAGCAAAACCTTTAAAACCCATTATTCTTTTTGCAAGAACTAATGACGTTTTTTGTCTCTTCAGCTTAACACACTAATTGACAGTTTTTTTGGAGGATAGCCCAGATGGAAAAATAAGTACCCCCTTAAAGACCCAACTCCCTTGCTCATTCCCGTAGCTTTAAGTCCCTTATTAATTAAACTTTCACCAAGTCAGGAATTTTTATTAAAAAGATAAAGTCTGCTGTACCGTAAAACAGAACTAGCCTATTGTCTCTGAAGCTAAAATTTTATTTCTATAAATAAAAGAGACTTTTTAATACCATCATTTGCAGCAGAGGGACTGGGACCAAAGGATCCACACAGTACAGTAATTAGAGGGAGATTTTCATCCCAACTACTCTAAAATTGGTCAGCTTTAACCAATACCCTTTGCTCCTTCTGAATAAATACTCTAAGACTGTTCATTTTAGCATCATAGGATATGATTTACTGTATATTCAAATAGAGACAGTATCATCATGCTCAAGAGACTTAAGGGTAAATATGTGTTTTGCCTTTCCTGAGTGTCTAGCCATACATCTCACACATCCTGGCACACTGGAAATTAAGCTACAGCCAAATATTGACTGCACTTTTATGATCAGTCATCCACTTGATCAATCAAATCCCTCTTGTGTCATTAACTTTGCAACAATATTTGTCAGTCAACTTGCATTGTGCGTATTATTTAAAGAAATACGCTGTTACTGAGTATGCTGACTTGGAGATTACAACATGCTTTTTCTGAATATGGAGACAGTTTTTACACAAATCCGCTGCAGCTAAAATCATTAAAAATGTTAAAACATTGCAACGCGCAGACAATTAAAATACACTGACTCTTGTCTCACTATCACAATTCAGCGGCCGTTCAATAAAATTATTCATATTCATCAACCGTAATTATTCAGTGTTAAAAAGGCAGTTTCAATTATAATTCATTATAAAGCTTGATTATTCAAATAAAAAAAACTATGGTCGGTGAATTATGTTTCTTTCAAGGAGATCTTATAAAAAGAAAGTGTTGTTAAAACATGTCCGACCAGAAAAATCAAGAAGTATCTCATAGGCACTGGTGTTTTATTTTTCAGGGCAACTGTGTGTATAAATGAGCTTCAATAATAAGCATCACATGCTGTGAGGCAGAGTTCACTGAATGTATTCAGCTGCTTTTCAACCACAAATCTAAAGTGAAAACAGGGAAACTGCCTGGGGAATCGCTGTGAAAGACCTCAAGGGGCTTTCACGGGATGCGAGAATCTGTAGAGAAGGTGGAGGGTCAACATTTCATCTACTCATGTGCAACCTGTGCTACACAGGTCAAAACTGTTGTTATGACAGTCAGAGACTGATGCTGCTGAACGCTGCTTAAACAGAGGACTATACTCACAGTATTAAGGTGCGTTAAGGAGTTGGAAAAGTCATGCATCATCTACAGCGGATCACTCTGCCACTTCCTCAGTCACTGCAGTACAGCCAGCAAATCACAGCCAATTAACAACCCTTCAAACTTACAAGTCAAGCATCACTTGTTGTGCTGTCCATAATAGGGTTTTATGGATATGAAGCCGTTGTGATGGCTGTATTCGTCTTGTGATGAATGTTAAACTCAACAGGAAACGTGGCCTGCGTAAGACTGGTGTTGCAACTCGACACATCACTTGCTGCTTTCAGTTTTTCAGGGACAGAAAGAGGGAGGATAAAAGAGGCTTTGGGGGCTGCATGTACATGATCCAATTCTATCACTTCATGAGAATCACACTTTCTACTTATTCTGAGAGATAAACAATTCAGGCCTGTTTCCCAAATTTTTTGTGTCAGTTTTCTGTTTTCTGCTAACGAGATGTCACTAATATGTACTGGAATGCTGTTTGAATAGACAATTTGATTGGCCACGAAGAACTTAATGATGTATACCAAATGTGGGGGGACAGCTTCCAAGCACAGATTTTTGTAGACAAACATAGCTGTTGACAACATTTTCCACCCAGTTTGCCATTTCTGTCAGGCTGAAAATCTAAAATTAAGAACATAATGTTTCCAAGGTACCACAGCCGTTAACAAATCATGTCTTATTAGTATGTTGCCGCAGTTGGTCCGATTGTAGGGACACATTATGAAAAAAAATGCCACTTAGCAAGAGGGAAATCATAATTAAAAGAAAAACACTATTCCAGCATGCTTGCATACAGAGGAAACAAATCTGACTGTGTACCTGAGTTCCTTTTAACTAATCATTTACATAAATGCATCCTCCTATTGTGATGTGAATTTTGTTGTATTGTTCCTCTGTGCACATAGCAGCTTATTCAACCTTAATTTGTGCCACTGTGTCTTCATGTGAGCAGACCCCGGTAATCTTTAAACGGCTCCATTTAAAATGCAATTTGATTATCTGCCAAATTGCTACCAAGTCTTTCCCTCTGCAGCTTGGGGATGGGGGGTAAAAATTTTAATTAGCATTTGTGCATAAAAGAGAGGTCTTTGTTGCATTTTGAACACGGTATCCCAGAATGACCACCACTTTCAAAGAGTCATCACCCAAATGATTTCAAACTAATAGATCCAAAGGGAGAGGAGTGGTCCTGGCACGGAGGGGTGGGGGAATCACAGAGGTCTTCAGTGGCACTGAAAAAAAAACCCACAGGACCTGGCATGTTTAAATAATCCAAAACTTTTCTTTAATCATAGTTTAGAAAATTGGCTGGGACCTTCAGCAGGAGACAGCTGCTCTGCCCCATAGCCATTTAATGAGATTCACTGAGGGTTTCCCTTAAAATATTTACGCTGTCCCATGGCACAGCAATATTGTCCTAGAATGGGGAGATAAGAGCCAAGGAGGTGTGTTGAAGTTCTCCTAATCAATTTGCTAATTACTGGAGCAGCTATAGGAGAGGAGAGAGGAGTCCCTTCTGGCAAGCTGTATTCTAATAAACGCTGAAAAATTTATTTACTCCCTTAGCCAAGAGGAATTCTGAAGTGGGATTACAGCAGAGCTGATTGAGACAGAGCTGTGTTGTGGTTGGGGTCGCAGTCAGAGGAGCAAGGAGAGGTCTCTAAACATAAAAGGATCTCTCAGAACGTGCACCTTTGCATCTGCTCAGGGAGCGGAGATGGCAGACTCTTACAGACTTGGCACGAAAAGACCTGACTGCTATAGCTACATATCAACAAATATTAATGAGACTTCTGGTTCTCGCATAATAAAATAGGTTATTGGGGGAGTTAATGCATATGTATGCAGTATAGACACTGCATAACTGTCTCCAACACACAAAAATGTATGTACAGTATGTCTAAAATGTATGTACAGAAATACTGGGATAAGACAAGACAATCACTTTAATACTTAATATCACAGGAGCTATAGAAGGGGTTCGTATGCAGAGCACAGGGCGAGAGGCCCAGACATTATGCCAGACGTTAGGGTTGTGTGTTTGAAGCAACCCTTATGCCCTACGGCACAGGCTGACCCTCCCTACCAACCTCTGGGACTGAGGGCAACCCTGGATCTGTCATAGGACACAGCCCACAACTTCTTCAGGGGTTAGGGGCAAAATCTGCTCCACCTCTTCATCGCCACGTTATCTATAAGCTCCCATTCCTCTCAAGGCCTGTAGCCAATAGCATGTTGCCTGGGTCAAGACAGGGTCAAAGGTCAGAATAAACTGAGAGCTTGAAGGGCATTAACATAGGATGATTGCAAAACACTAGGACAGAAGAACAGCGGAGCATGGAGCAAGTTACACCCTAGTGGTGGGGGGAGTGTTTGTGTGTGTGTGCGTGTGTGGGTGGGGGGGAGACTTTTTCCAAAACAAAACTGATCAAATATCCTGCTGGACTTTCAGCAACATGAAACCAGATTCTTATTATAAAACATCTCTCCATTTTCAATAATGTGATGCTGATTAAATGTGTGATTTTGTAAAAGTGTAAAAAGATATATTATTAGAAACACTACAGGTCTGGGCCTATTTGAAAAATTTGAAAACATGTTTAATCAGATAATAACAATGACACTCCCTTGTGGCACTGCTTTTGTTTTTTTTGTCTCTTTTGGACTGATGCTCAGCACTAAGCACAGAAAAAAGGAAAACAAAAACACAGACTTGTTAGTATTTACAGTCCATTTCCCTGTCAGTCTATTCATTTTTCCAATCAGCTTGTTTCCCTCACTCCCACTGTTTCTCCACTGGTCCCTCCAGTGTAACTGAGCACATGGATCTGAGCACAATCCCACTGAGGTTTGAGGCAAAAACAAAAGCAAAAAAAAAAACCTGTTGCTGTGACATTTTGTTCCCTCTCACCTCAACGCACGCCAGTCACAATGGACCGGTGTGTGGGGGATCTGTGTTCAGATCACCATGGTGATGTGTCTCTGCCTCCCAAGGCTCCCTGGAGGGGGGTTGGAGGTTGGAAGGAGGGAGGGGGGCTGTATAGTGGGGAGTAGGTTGCCAACCATGCCTCGACCAAAACACAGTGAAATGAGGAGGAGCAGATAAGGAGAGATTTTTCCTAAAAGCATCTTCAACGTGTGGATTTTCAGTCCACTTCCCTCCACTACTGGCGCAGCCCCCCCAGACTCAAGATCGAGTCGTACAAAGCCACTGTGCAACTTTTACACCTTAACCTTTAAAAGGGCAGAAAATAGAACAAAATGATGCAGGTTCATGAGCAAAGGTCTGAGAACATCTGTCTGTGGGTAAATCATCCTTACATGACAGAAAGGCAGAGATGGCAGAGATGGCATTACACTGTGCAAGACAAAAGGGCACCCCACTCAGCTCCAATTTCATTTGCTTATTTGACTGTTGTCCCATTCTTTGCCAATAAAGCCAACACATTCCCAAGGGGATCTACAAAGAAATCATCAAGAAGAGACATGAGCAGTATGAAGCTGGAGATGAGGCCAGGACACAAGTTTTCTTCCAACGGTCAATGTAGGCAGTGGATTAGATAAGATTTTGTAAATAACTGTACAACCAAAATATCAGTAAGAAAATAAAAGATTTTCAAGAAAAGACAAAATTTCCATCAAGTGAAAATATTTGAGTGACCTGGTTTAGGTTGAAGATTAAGCACGAAAAAGGAGTTTTCTATTGATTTCTGCAGGAGGGAATCTACAGAAACAACATTTTGATCACTAAAAGTCCTAGGTGTAAGTCTGGAGATCCATAATGTTGCCGTAAGGACAGAGTAACCATTGGTACATATTTTTTGTTAGGAAACTCTGGGATACATTACAGGGGTGGGGGGAAAATCAATTCCCATAAGAATCATAAGTCTCATCTTCTACAATTCTGAATTAGTTCCCTGGTGTGTTGCAGCAGAGAATTTCCCAGTGCAGAAGAAACGACGTTAGTCACAGCAGAGCCGAGTACACTTCTTTCTCTCTCTTTTTTCTTCAAAAGCAGATTTTAGCCAGTAATGGTGCTCAGTGAATTATACTTTCATTTGAATATTCTCACGCACACAGAACATTGCAACACGTCTCCAAGTTCCAGCAGTCAACTTTTTTTCTTTTTGAATAAAAACATTACATGATCTCATGCACTTTTCTCTGCTTTTTTAGCGTAGTCTTAGTGGACTTTAATCAAGAGCATTTAGCTTAAACGCAAGCAGTTTCATATTGCAGTTACTGCACTAATAGCATGAGTACTTACACTGGAGTGAGAGCTGGAAAATTGGGCCTGCTTGTCTATTAATTGAATCACAAATCAATTTTGAATCGAATCGAATTTTCAATCCTACTGCTAATTACTTGTACTAATAAAAGAGCTCCTCGGTTTTACACACAGTTTTATATACTTGCCTTTACAGTACACACTTTTCATAAAACATTTATATCATTTCACACTCAAGTATCACAGGTGTTCAAACTGCAATGTGTAAATTTTAAAACAAGGCTAAAAGACTGACAGACAATTAAACAGCAAAAAATAAAAACACACCGACTGTATTAATTACTATAAGTAAAAAAATCACCTTCTGTTGTGGCTTCACTGTGGACTAAGATTAATGTGCCAGACGTGTCTCACATCTGATTTGATTAATGAACATGAATACTGTAGGCTAATAGTACCAACACCAGAATGCATACAGTGACACAATACTGGACCGTGAGCTTAGTACAGTATATAAATAAATAGTACTGCATTGGATTTCCATTAAAGCAACATGGTTGAACAACCACTACAAGTGGCTGGCAATTTGTTAAATGAGTTAATTGGTCACCAGTTCATCCAATTCATCTTAATGCTTGTTTCTGGACCACACCCAAAGAACAGTGAGTTAGGCATGCGCTGCAGCCAACAGTTACTTTGAGTAGAAGACTGAATCCCTTGTGGTGAATGGTGCCAAAGTCAAAACTGTCCTATTTAGATTTTTAATCACGCTTTGTACTCCTCAGCGGTTCTTCTTTAATACAGCCTCCATCAGGGCTTATGGCCAAATACGTCTGTTTTTAGTCCGATGCGGAACTGTTTACTCACTAAATGCCAGGTGGCGCAGGCATTGAAAAGCTACAGGCTGGGGGAAAGGGCCTAACCTTTGAACAGTGTCTAAACGTCCTCATTTTCTCCTTGAACATCTATCCTTAACTGTGCTCCTCTGGTCCCCTCCCTGTCCCAAAGTGGCCAGCTGGGAACGGTGCGCATGTGCTGACGTCCCTACTAACCTTGGCCAGTGTAAGGATTACCGTGCATTTACACTCAGTGCTCCTTCTTTCCTTAAGACTTATTAAGAATGATAATGAGCTCGGAAAGGGGCAGCATGTCCCTTTCTCAACTCCGTGAAAGCTTTTCTCGCTGTCTTTCTGACTGTTCACTTGTCTTATTCCTTTCTCTATTCTACCTCATCCGCCCTTTCTGCAGTTTCTCTCTCTCTCTCTCCCTCTCTCTCTCCCTCTCTCTCTCTCTTCATCCCCCAGCTCATGCCTCTCTCTCTTTCTCCATCGTATTGAAAGGGCCCAGGACAAATTACCAAAAAGGCCATTTTCATCTATGAACTGCAGGATTTAATCGATACTTATTTCATGCCTTCAAAATCAACCCTATATTACTGTTGTCTGTGTGATTTGTTTATTTTGCTCTGGAATATTCCTTCAGTCGAAGGGGGGAAATGCACGGGATGCAATTCACCTTGAACCTCCATTATATTGGATTTCTCTACTGGCTGATCAAGCATGCAAAAAGGACATTTCCTCAGCACTAAAATAAAAACAATAATGATGATTAAAAAAACATGTGTGCTATTTGTGCCGGTATAACAGTGCGTGTTGAAGGCAGTATATTTTTACAAGGCAAAACACAACGGTTGCGGTAGTATGAATTTGTATACAAAATCATTACACTGAGGACAATTGATAAAGCTTATGTGCTAGGGAACAAAAGTAATGGCTCCTGTAGCCTGTCAAATGCCGCCTGGGATTACTGACGCTTATTTGACATCAAAGACCTGAGGTCCACAGCCAAGGTCAAACAGAAAAGGAATACACATGGGTTTAATTCTACACAGCCCTTGACAGATGCAGATGGGTACTTATGAGACATGAGGCATTTCATTGACTGATAGGTCTGCAGGAAATAAGAATGTTGAAGGCATCGCACGCTGATTAACCAATCAGATTCTGAACTAGTCGAGAGAACCAAGAGCACAGTACCACAGGCAGCATTTCAAGTACCATTTTAGAGAGAGAAACCCAATCAAAGGGCCTAGAGGACCACATCCATAAACACCGAACTAAACACACAAGCCAAATCGCAATTAAAGAGAAAAAAAAAGCCTAAATGGACAATTAGCCTCTCAGCTTTCACAGCTCGACTTCCACCTATATAGTGACTGTGAGAAATTATAAAAGAAGCAAGGCAGAGCCAGCAAGCGAAAGAGAGGTAGAGAAAGAGGGGCAGTATGTTTGACTGATGGATATTGCAGTGTCTCATCAATGCCGAAGAGAGATGAGAACCTGTGCCACCAGTGTGACAGAGAGAGGCGCTGGCTGGTGTGCAGCTAGAGACCGACCTCTGGACAGCAGTGCCACACAGACCAGAGCTACACAGAACCAGCACACGGGATGAAACTGATTCGACAGATCACTTTAAAGCTCGATTTGGACAGAATGTATAAAAAGGTGCATGTACAATACCACTGCAATGCACTGCAGGTGAACTATTGTGCCCTGTTGTGTCACCTGCTGTTGCTTATTATTTTTGGAGACCCCACTAAAGAAAACTTACCTTTAGTCTGGCTAATGCTTACTATTCAGATCACACAAAATGCATGCTGATTTCATGTCGAAACATGTGTTTTTTAGGCTCGCCTATTTAAGTGTCAAGTGTGTGCTTGCTTTGCATGCATGAATACATCTGCAACAGTTAGGCTGCACAGCTGCTGCATTATGAGAGTATTATGGAAAATACCTCAAAAGCATGCACACACAAATACACACACACACAGTGCACAAAATGCACATTTTAACATTATAAAATTATGTATAAATACTAAATGATGTGTAAGACAAAAATACAAAGCATAAAAAAGGACATCAAAACCGTAAAATTGAAAAAAAAACTTTCATGTTTACCTTGTGTTGTACTAGCAGTGGCATTTTTAATATAGAAGATGGCTTTCCATGAATGATCTGTTTAACCAAAGACAGGAGAGAGAGAAAAAAAAGGATAATTAATTACTTATGTGAGCTATTGCACTGGAGAGACAATAAACCTGCCTGGTCGCCATGGATATGACATATTTGCTCTGAAAACAACACAATAATTAGCAAAGGAGAAAGATCCGGCGAGAATATGAGAACTCCGGGTTTAAAGTGCCAGTGATCTATTCCTGTCCTCATCTTCATCCCTGCATATAATAACACAGTGGCAAGCACAGAGCACACACATTTATAAATGCACAAGACTACAAACAGTGACCCTTAACAAAAGCATGGAAGCATGTTAAATGAAATCTCACATCATAGTGGTGTTCTGTAGCGATCACAACTAATCAAACACACTGAGTATGTACAGTTTTCTGACAGATTGTTTGTTCTAGAGTCGGTGGAAGTCAGGAAACCTGCCTTACAGCCACTGAGAGCAGGAACTGCAGAAAAATCCTATTTACCATAGCAAATATAGTGTGTGAGTGAGTGAGTGTGTGTGTGTGTCTGTATGTGTGAGTGAGAGACAGACAGAGACAGAGAGATATGATGATGACTATGATGATGTATGTGTAACCTGTCCCATAGTTGACAGTATTTTTGAGCGAATGCTCAGGTTTTTCCTGCCAGTTTAATAATCATGTGATATTTCAGATGGTATTTATGATATTTATGCACAATCACATTCTGGAACTCCAAATGATCACCAGATGAATCCTGATGGCATTTAGCAGGTTACTATTTTGGCTAGTGTTATTACCCCACCTCATCTAGCTGAGATGCAAGACAAAACAAAATATTTTCAAAAGGAATTTACAGACACTCTTCAGCAGCAAAACTTCCGCATTTCAGTCTTTGAATATTGATTGCATTTATAGTAGTTCCTCAATTTACTGTAAATGATACTCTACGGGGGTTACAGCCTGTTTAGTGGCAAGCAGTAGAGTTTCACTAAGTTTTTCTCAACAAATACTGAGACTTCAGGCGCAGAAGTCGCACCCAACAGTCGCTGCATGATGAGTGTTGTTTTTTTTGCAGTTTTTTTTGCAGTTTTGGAGAAGTGTCAGCGGCCAGTAACAGCTTAAGCACCGCAGCTTGTTGATAAATATGAAAATATCCCCTGTCAGTTTCGTTATCACGTTTTCACCCCCAGGCTTCATATATTTGGGAATAGGAGGATTTGCAGCTGAGGGGAAAAGTGTATAGCCCACCACGAAGTGAGGGAAAAGTTGCACCTATCCGTGTTAACTTTGCGACGGTCTGGCTAGCGCGTTTACTCGCCTGTAGTGTTCCGTAAGCGTTAAATAGCAGCCGCTGTGTAAATTATGAAAGTTTTAAGAAAAGCCCAGTCCTCTCTAATGTACAGTAGGTTCACCAGCAAGACTGTGTTGAGTCGCTCCAGACCTACTGCTGCTGCTGCTGCTGTCGGCGCTGCTGCTGCTGCCGCCGCTGCATCGACACTGGGAGTCACACCGTGTTTACCGACAAGTCCTCACATCAAGTCTCTTATCGTTGTTTCTTTTAAGTGACCGTTTTCCCTAAATGTTTACAACTGCTGCTAAACGCTCGGTTTGGTTGCTACCGCTGCAGCGAGAGACACTTTGGTGTCGCTTTCTGCAGTGAGTGATATGTTTGGAGATGAAATGAGCGTGTACAGTAGTTGAGAGGGAAAGGAAAACTCTTACCTGTGGTACTTCGCTGTCTCTCGGTGACTTCCAAATGAAGGGACGTGTGTGTTTACGGTGGATAGCGTGAGACCTTTCATTATTAAAGTTGCCACATTTTTTTTTCATGTTTTTCAGGTTTTTATTGTAGCATTTTCTAATTTCTTACTGGGTGAGTCGCCCGGAAGATCTGCCCTGGAGACCGGCTTCAAGTGGGAAGAGGAGTCCTTAATTGAATTTCTCGGTTGGCAGGTGGTGGCTGGAAAACCTGGACTGGAGTTCAGAGGTGGTCTCTGCTGACAGCTCGTCAAAACGTCCTACTCTTTCACTGTCTGCACTATTAAAGTAATCCAGGTGTTTACAATTAATGAAGTTAAGCAATGTAGATTTTTATCATGTCGTAGGCTACTAGCTAAATAGACGTAGGCTAGGTAGGGTGGAGAGCGTCCAAATTAAATTTGTTGAAAGGCCATTGTATGCTGTCTTTATGCCAGGAACATGAATAAACAGAAGAGTGTTTAAATTTAAACACCAAGCTGCATTAACTGTTTTTTTAGGCGCTGTAGGCTGGACGCACTGATGTAGCAAACATGTTAGCTTCGCAAACATCTACCTCCATTAGCAAAGTTTAGGCAAAAAGGTTAACAGACCACCTGCTGTACAAAAGCTATGCATGTGGGCCTGTATGTGTAGCACAGACCACCGATAAACTATCTTGAAAACGTCCTGAAACTGCTCTTCGGGGCTGTGTAGCTCCGCAGGATTTGCGTGTTTCCTGTAAAAAATATTAATAAAAAAAAGGGGCGAAGCTAAAGAGGATATTGATTGGTAGCCAGTTGCACTGAATGCACATGAGCACCACCTGTGGTATTGACTGCTGCTGTGGAGGATTTGTCCCCCTCAGCTTCATACACATACCCGCGGGCCTCGGTGATGAGTTGGGCGGAGAGAAAATGGTTTTGGACTCAGACCATGCACACTGTTTGAGCCTAGAGCCGCAGATAGCAGTTATGCTAGGAGGGAAGGGAGATGCAGGTTGGTCCATTCACGTGACAGAGAGTTAGCACAAGCGCGCGCACAACCTGTCGTTAGAACTAGCTCCTTACAGGCCGGAGGTTGTGGTGGTGACTGGCAGGATTGATATCTCACAGAGGGACGAAAAAAATAATAATCATTTTAATTGGATGCAAAATTAGGATCGCCCTGAAGCGCAGGATGAGTTATCAAAGGCCTGAAATCATTTTGCAGGAAGAAAAAATACAAGCCACGCCCCCAGAGCACACTGTGCAGGATCGCTAACTTGAGCAGGCACGCGATTAGTGCACGAAGAGCGGTACGCGCAGAGGAGGGAGGGACAGAGGTGGCAGTTTGATTGACACATCATGATCCAATTGACTTGAACGTGGACTTCAAGATGATTGGATGGTGTTTTTCCAGGACTGTCCCTCCCACAGGTGACTGACTTTTTTCATTTTTGTGAAAAAACATTTAATTAATTGGTTGCAGTCGGGATGTGAAGAGGATTTCAAGCAATTCAGTAAAAAAAAATGCTCCAGAGTAAGATCTCCAACCCTACCTTTAATGCTCCACTATCTACACCAGCTAGTTGCTAACTCTCTGTTAGTTGTTTATTCAGCTGGTGACGGTTAAAATAAAAGGTGCTAACTGCTGCTGGAAGTGTTATTAATAAAAGTGACCTTAAATCAAACCTCTGAAGCTGGGGGTCACAATAATGTGCTTAAAGACACTAAAATGCACAAAACTGAGTGTAGCTGCATTGACCCACGTTGATTGTTCATATGATCTGATTCATTGTTAATATGAATTAAGGACAGGTCCATTCATAGTTGTGATTGTGCAAGCATCAATTTTGTATTAGTTATAGCATTTCTCAGTGTCCATTTTAAGTCTACTTTCCTGTTGGCAGAACACTAATGTCATCCCCTCTCTTTGTTTTCCCTCTGCCTCACCTTTCCTACCACCTCACATACATCAATATTTTTACTGTAAAGTATTCTGAGCATGACACTCCTTAAAGGTATTCCAAGAGCAAATCCCATAGGACTAGTGGGGCTGTGATAATGTATTTTAAACTTGAACTTTCCTTATCTAAATTCTGCAGTCTTGTGAACTATTGACAAACAGATTATTGCCAATTAGCAGTTTTGTGATGTGTCCTGTTGTACATAATAAAGAATTGTGGGAATCAATAGCAAAGTCAACTACCGAGGTAGATAGTGCTTTAATCTCTGCCTTCCTTGAATGGTTTCAGGATTCAAGGATTGTGACCTACTGCTGGTTTACCTGAGA
Organism: Selene dorsalis; assembly: GCA_900303245.1. NCBI lineage: Eukaryota > Metazoa > Chordata > Actinopteri > Carangiformes > Carangidae > Selene > Selene dorsalis. Next base: position 28,277 of record OMNW01002477.1, on the reverse strand, counting down.
GAGATTTTTGATATTTGCCATAGTGTAGCCTATATCACATCGCCATCTCATCCTTATTTCAGAGGCCCATCCTATAAAAGCAATTGTGTTTGACCCCAAAACTGCCAGTTCACAGAAATCCAAGCATAGGCTGATCAGTTTTGTAGAGCAACTTTAACTCGTGTTTTTATCAGGAGATTAAAGATTTCCAGAATTATTTTGACTCTTCACTACAAATGGATCACCTTTAACACCTGCCACTATTTGATCTGAATATATCCAGGACATGAAATCGTTTTTAATAAATATTGTAGCGTTTGTCCATGGTTCAGATCCTTCTCATATTATATGTGGCTGTATGTTGCAGATGTGACCTCACATAACCCATGTCTTTCATCAGTTCGGCTAGCACCTTAAGCATCAACATACTCATAATATTTAAAAAAAAATCAAAGCTCTGCAATAGTTTAGAATGAAAGTGATTAATTATATTAAAAAAATAATACACCTTATAATAAATTATATAAATTCACATGTCATTGACTAAATCTTATGTCCACCACCCTGGAATGTGTTATATGGACTACACTCCTAAGCAAACCCCCACGGTCACTGCAAAGGTCCAAGCAACCCATCCATCAGAGGGTTCCTCCTGATGTTGCAATACTGTGATACAGAATAATAAAGAAGTAAGAAAGACCAGAAAATCAATAGATTATTCTGCAGATCACTTGATTCAGTAATGATCCAGTCCATTTATCGCCAGCCGTTGATTCATAAGGCCTGTTCTCAAGGGCGTACCCACCCCACCTCTGCCCTGCTGACTCCTTTGCCACTGGTACTACTAATTATAAAACATTAAAAGCTAATCACATGCCAGTCCAAGGTTAGAAAAGACATACAGTTTGGTTAAAGTAAAGGGTTCATTTCAACATGAGAGACTATATCATGAAGTCAGATTCATACAAGAGCTTATAATAACAGGTATGTGGCATTAATGGCAAGACATAATAGTGGTTTTCGGGAAATGACTACAGCTTTAAGAAAATCAACATCACTGTCAACACAGACAACACTCAAATAAGGAAAGGGACTAGTGACCCAGCTCCTCTAAAATATACATTTAAAAAAAGAAAACATTAGTCTTGCAACTACTTCAACGCTCTATGATACTTTTTAATTCAATCAAGACAGTCCCTTTATGAGGACAGGGATTTTGATACAGTGGGCAGTCATTGCATACAGTAGCTGTTTGTCAAAAAATAGCTCCACAATGATTCAATTACATGTTTCTCCAAAAAGAGAAATTCAACGTAACACTGACATTTTTTATAAGGGATGTTTTCTTCAATATGTAAAAGCTGTCACTCTCTGCTGCTGTTGTAACCACATCCTGGTGTGACATATCTCAGTACTGGAGATTAAATCATTATCATTCTCATCATCTGATTACACATTATGCATTTTTTAAGCTGTTCCTTTAAAAGCTATGACAAAAATTTCGTGAAGTTTGTCTGAGGGTTTGAGTGCTTTGGAAATACACACACAAATAAAGTAGTGCAAGTAGAGCAATCTTTATTGGTGCAAAAAGAACTAGTACAAATACCTGTTGTCAGTGATCTGTGTTTGATTTTGTTGGAGTGAAATAGCACTGTGTTTTTTCTTTTTTATTCAGTGTCCCAAGACCTTTAAAGTTTGAGAAACAGTGGTGAAATAAGTCTATGTTTTAGTTTGTAATTTACTTTTACCATTATGTGGCAAAAGTGACATTTTTATCAATGAAGGAGACACATGTCCTCCACAGCTGTCCAAACCGTCCACTGGCAGCAGCCCGATCAAGGACAACTTATTTTCAGTCACATTGCATGAGGGGGCCAATGAACTGGCATTCACCTTAATTAAATAAAGACATGTACAAATGTCCTCTAGCAGGTGGCTGTCTCATGGAAGTTAACAGTGGTGGCAGCTGCCTATGTATGGTAAACAGGGAGCATTTTTGAAAAGTGATGGTGGCTGGTGAGGGAGGAGGGGGTGAGGGGATGATTGGACAGCTGTCGCCATACCCACCTCACTGTGCTGACTTAGAGCTAATGCTCGATCAAGCCTTTGTATATATTTTTCCAGTGCATTTCAACACTGTGTACACCTAGTGTTTGAGGCCGCACAGAGACACATGTGGTGTGACAGATGTACGCAGCACATGAGCAGCAGAGGGCAAGAGCTGAAATGCCTTAGCCAGGGAATTACTTTTTCTGTCAAACTTCAGGGATAAGCATGAATGTCTTGTGACCTCAAAGAAAATGGCAAGCATGGCATTGTGAAGAAAAAGAAGAGGAAAAAATGAGAATAAGAATGGTTTATCTTTGTCTTTTTATCCAGCAATATGTTTTCTCCATCTACGCTATTTACGTGTTTAGGCAGCAGACAATAAGAGGTAGATGGCTACTTCCTCAATCACTTCCAACAGGAAATTAAGGTGTGGGTCCTGCAGTGTTGCACCAAATGAACTTTTCTCAAGACAAACTGTGTATTCAAAAGATTTTTTTAATTCAATAATGATGTGATAACTAGAAAACTGTTGTTACACACAAGACCAGGCTGCATTTGTGCATCTAAACAGAAAACAAATGCTGCCTTCAACAGGGCTGGTCACTGCACCATATGGTGATGATAAGATGCCCAGGTAAAATCTAATTTTAATAAATTCCTAATCAGCTTGGAGGGATACTGATACAACATAGTTAATGGAAATGTGTAGAGTCAGCAAGGTCTTTCACAGCTGTGGTCTTTAATAAGATTTGAGAGGCATTACAACAACATTGCAGTCAATGTCATGTTGAGCTGCTCCCTCTGTCTGTAACTCCAGCAGAGGGAGAAAAGAACAGACAAATAAAGGAGGCAAGAGGAGGAAAACATGGTCATCTGTTTCAAAAGAGCTGAAATCTGATCTCTGGGGGGAGAGGCATGGTTGGAGGTACTGTATAGTACATATCATCTCCCTCTGATCATTCATGCTTTCTAATTACAGAAGGTGAGGAGGGCCATAATTTTATCGTATTTGTTTTGCATCACTGCAAAAATAGAAAATGAGGGCTCGCCAAGCTGCACCAATTTACTTCATTTCGACCTTGATTAAAAGAAAATTAATTGCCACATCTCTCATTATGTTGCAGGCAGCATTTGATGACGCAAATGAAAAAGCTCAAAAATAAGATGCAAAGGCTCAGAGGGAGTGTGAGCTCGACCTGGATGTTTCAGGAGACAGCATAATGATGAAAATAAACAGGCCCTCCTCACAGAGTCATCCCAGGAAACCATCGAAGATGTTACAATACTGTAACTGAAGATTTCTTATTTTGCTTTGCTCAGTAATACTCAGTATTTGTAGTGCAGATGCTTCATACTGATCTACTAAGTATTTAGAGCTAATAGAATATAATCATTATTCTAAGAACATGTGTATAATAGGGTTTTTTTTACTGCAACGCATTGCCTCTTCTCTGATCTGAAGCAACAGAACAAGTAATTTCATGCAGTTGTTACAGAAATTTGCCCTTTGCAAATAATCACAAACCAAACATTTAAATCCTATTTGCGTCCCTCAAGCCCCTGCGGTTCCTCCCCTCTCTGAGACACCATATGTCTCCGTGGATCAACTTCAGAAGTTTTCAGTAACCATGGTGTATGATTACATGAGAATTTCTCTCAGAGAAGGCCTCCAGGAGGAGTAAAATGCTAAATGCTATTTTTGAAATGAAATTCTCCTTCATGTGGCTGCACCTGTTTCCCTGGGAGAGTAAACAGAGCAGATGCCTGATAGAGTGGGCCTGCCCCTGACACACACCTAATTCTAAAATATTTATTAGCTTTTGACACTCTTTAAAGTCACAGTCTGGGACAAAGGGTACCCTGTTCCTCTTGCACTTGTTTGGCTATACTTATTCCTCTCCCCTCCTCACTGTGCTGCTTCAGCTGCTTATCTGTGACTACAGCGACAGAGACATTAAATGCAACTGGCTCTAGCACCCACTGGTGCTGACCTCACACAGGTCGGTCTGACACAGACATCTTTCCACAGTTTGGCCCAATCAACAGAGCGAGATTAATGTTTTGCTGTTGTTGTGAGCTTGTGTATGTGAATTTTTCATGCTCAGAAGAGTATTTGTAAGTGAACGTGAGCATTTAGGCGGGCATGCGTCCTTATTTGAGAGCATGTGCGTGTGGGAAGGGATCATTATTTGGCATGCCTCGTCAAGTCATCATGAAGGCAATGGGGACATTTGAATAATTGATTGAAATAATGTAAAGTAATCCAGCCAGCTTTCATTCTTGGCTCACCTGCTCCTAATTCTAAGACTGCTCTCAGTTGACAGGGGACAGGGAGGGACATTTAAGGACATGGGAGTGACATGGAGGAGAACATTTTACCCACCATTACCCATCGTGTCTAATTTCTCCACTGTTCTTACCTGCAATGTTGTGGTAAATAAAATGGTGTGTTAAACCGCATGTCTGCAATAATCATGACACCAATCACCATTATTAACAGCAAAAGAAGTTACAGGCAGCCTGTGGCACAGTTGGTATACAATATAGCGCTCTGTTGTTGTTCCATATGAGGTGCGTAATAAATTCACGTCAAAATAATTTCCAGTATGCTCATCTGTGGTGAGATGAATTCCCTCTCAGAGGTAAAATGTTGTTCACCTGGTTTTAAGTATGTTTCTCTACAAAACTTCTGCTCTGTGCATGCAGCAGATCCCATGACCTTTTACTGTACACCAAGCTGAAATGTAAATGTTTAAGCCTGACACTTAAGATTCATTAAGACTAGATGAGAATAAAGTAAAGTAATGAGGCGACAGGAAAGTGTATAACTGATCACCTTTAGGCGTTTGACAAGTAAAGCACACCAGTCATGCATGACCAAGCATCCTTATTTAGCAATCATTTCTGACTCTATGTCTGTCTCACACTATGACAGAGTTTCATAATTAACCAACTATTCAACAGCTCTGAACTTCCTGTTCATTTAGAATCACAATCAGAGTAAACTTTATTGTCGTTGTACATGCACAGCTACAAAAACCATAAGGTTTAGGACAGAAAGTCAGACGTGCTTTGCTGCTACTTCACGTGTCATTAACAAAAGGCGTACAGCGACACCTGTCCTCTGCTTACACCTTGCCACTGTGCAAATCTATTTATCACTGACTCACAAATATCTCAGCTGCAGAAAGCATTATAGATCCCTCAGCATTTGTTTGCACCATTGCCTCACATTGAATAGATTATGACACTCAAATTGCTATTACTTGCTGCGTAGTTTTCCAAATGAATCCTTATATATTCTACGCTTAAATCATGTTTTAAACTCTCTTCTACCTTTTCTCTGACTGTCTAGGTAACAGTGAGAGTTGTGGCGACACTGGATAGGTGCTGCTTAACTCTGAGGCAAGGTGTTTTTGAAAAAAAGTTGGTCCTGCACAACTTCCCTGGGCAAGCTCCACAATCCCCCACCTCCAACTTCATTTGTTGAAACACCATAGGGACAACTTGCGTTCTTTTCAGTGTGTCATGCTGAGTGCTATTGGGCACAGAATATCACCTGATATGGCATTTATCCTTGAAAGCTTCACTGAAGCTCAGACTCCCCTGGCTGGGACAGAAGTTGACATGTCTGTCCTCACTACAGACACCATTGTGTAGTCAGCTGGTCTTACTGAACACAACTCATACTTTAGAGATGGCGAGGGGGGAAAAAAGAGGAAGAGGGGGTAAACACGTTGTTTACAAAAACACCTCACATACTGAATAGAGGTTTCTATATGATAAGTCAGCCACCCCTACTCACTTACCAAATAGCGGCTGCTGAAAGTGTTCAGTTTTAGGACACAGGGGTCACACCTGTTGTGGAACTTGATAGAAGGCTTATTTATAAACTTTCTGAGCTTTAAATTCCTCCTTCAGAGAAAACGCTGACGCACAAAGAGCAAGAGGGGTCAGCTGAAATGCTTGTTTATGAACACGGCAGCAACTGGAAAATCCATATAACTCTGAAATGAGGAAATTAACAAGCCATCTGATCAAGGGACCTTGCAGGGCGTCGAAGTGCGAGGGCTTTGGACAATGAAACAGAGTCATCTCCACGTTGGAGCAGATCTGATGTCTGCGTGTCATTAGTATTACTGAGGTGTAAATGTTCTCTATTTTGAAGCGGTACCACTTTGCGGGTATAACTGTTTTCTGGCAGCACCGAGCTCCTGACTGCTACTGTGGTGAAAACACTTTAAATCACGTCACATTGTGTATCCTAAACGACCTTCACTGAGTCTTTGTGGTAATTTGAAAACTAAACACCCCCGCAAGGACAGCCTCTGTTAAACACTATGCTTTGCTCCCAAAAAAAGGCAAAAGTCATGATTGGGTACAGGAGGGTAGGAAGGGAGGGGGGCCGTCTTTATATATTGCCTAAATTTAGGTACTGAGTTATGGCCCAGAAGATATCTGGGTGGCCTCATGTGACGTTTGAAAATTTCTGGAAATGCTGAGTGGATTTGAAGTATAAGAGGCAATAATTATGGCTGTGGGGGAGAGCTCTGGAGTGACTGATTGCATGACAGGTGCTGCTTGACAAGCGTCAGATATGTGCCCTTTTCAAAAGGTAAAGGCACACATTTTATGACTTTTCAGTTCTTCAGAACCATTTTAGAATTGTATTAGAAACAACTGAATATCACTGTTCATTGATCAGTGTAAATACTTGTATTTGACCTTAGTTTTAGTATCTTACAATATCGGCCCGTTTTCTTCTGTGTTCAATAAAATGTTTATTCCAACAAATTAAATAGTCATGCCTTTTCAGAGGTGTCACAATCCAGTATTAATTCGCAGAAAATTTGCAGAGGTTTCTCAGCAGGCGGGCACTAATAGAAGGATCATCATATTCTGCTGAGCCCCTCTCTCTGTCACTCTTGCTGTGCCATGTAATGTAATGTTGTTCCTTTAACATTTAGCAGGGTTCAAGTCATTCTGCACTGGTCAGGAAGTTGTAAGGACCAGATTGCGCTCAAGTAAGCAGATACTCCACACTTTATTATAGACATCTGGGTATAATATTAGTCATCGCTGCCAATACCAGCAAACCTAACAGGCAAACCATGTGACAAGGCGCAATACCAGACAAATCGATGGCACAAAACAGATTGCATTGCAGAGATTCCCTTTGCTGACAGGCCACAGGATAGTTTTGGCTTTTAAAAAATAGCGACATCTTTTAAGGTGACCCCTAGAGTGCTTCTTATAAAATTACAAGAGACAGAAATCCATTTGCAACAGTGCTATAACACTGAGATTACATTGTTACTTTAGAGCCTCGGTGCAAATTAATTTGAGGTTCATTTCATGTATTATATAAATGGATGGTGGTAGGAAAATTAAATCCCAGTATTGCACATTTCTATATATTGTTTTATTTCTGCAGAGGGTGTTTTGGATCACTTTGCTTGCCATTCAATTGGCCAGCGGGGCAAGGTTCCAGCAGATTTAACTCTTTTATTGCTGCAGCTCTCAAGAGAGGTGATGAACAAACACAATCTCAGATGCATCGTTCATGTAAATAAATGTACAGGCTGTTCTAATGCATATGTAAAAGTCAGGGGTGACTATTTGTCACAAGCATAAATACCTTCACAGCTTGTTTGTGAAAAGAATGATATTTTTCCTGGATTGTTCTCTATCTGTATTTCAAAATAATAATGTCTCACATCACACAGATTTTCTCATAGCCATTCAAACGTTACAAAACGTTCCCCTTTACACACTGCAGGTGCTGAGATTAATTTGCATCAAGATGTTAAATGCACAAACTCACCTGGCAGTGAGGTTTAGTAAACCACTCCTGATGATTTAAGATCAATGTACTCAAACTGTAATGCAGCATTGTAAAAGAAAAGTTGTACCACTGCGTTGCTTTGTTCGCTTTAGATTTTTATTCCCAACATTAATCATGGTGTAAATGTAGGCTGACACAACGGGTACTTAAAACTTTGAGTAGTACACCTAGTGACGCTACTCTGGTCTGCAATTTCATTACAGCTGAAAAATGTGACTAAACCAAAGACGTCTCACTTACACAAAGATTTTTGGTTACCTGAACATCTCAGGATTTTTTTAGTCTGACCAGTGGGAAAAAACTAAACTGAGGGGTAGGCCACTTGTCATCTCAAAAAAAAAATTCTTCATTATATGGAAGTGAACACAACGCAGACTATGTATTTGGAGACAGTTCAAGTTTCACACGCAGGAGTTTCCTTCCTTCATTCATTGTGAACTGACAAATTGTCACAGTTCACCTTGTCAGAAATCACTTCTGTGTTACTGTGTGTGAAGTGTTACAGTCTCTCACACTTGAGGCCTGAAACTGTTACAGGGGCAGTTGCCTGTAAAGTTGTAAACTCTCTGACTGGGTTCAGCCCCCTTGCACCTACCACCAGCTACACATATGGAAAGAGTGCACATCGTGTCAATGGGGCAGCCCTGTCAGGTATGAATATTGGAGCACCTCATACCCTATCTAGGGACCTTGGAGCCATGTGTCGACATGCATCGCACTGTTAGCTACATCGCCTGGTCATATTGGGGACAGGAAAGAAGTGGCGGAACAGAAGCACTCCAGATGTTCTTCATCAGTGGGCCACAGGGGAAGTCTGTTACCACAACACCTGGCTCATTCTGCTCTGAGCTCGGAGGCAGAGCGGTGATGCTCTGCCACAGTCTGGCTATCCGGCTGAAAATAGACTCACACAGCTCAAACAGAGTATGGGATCCACTGTTCACATGGACTGTGTCATGTAGACACCGCTATGGAAACAATCCCTTGTGCAGTGAATATACTGCATAGGTCTGAACACATACACAGATTAGGAGTCATATGAGTTTTCTAGTATGTTTGCATTTCAAATTACACAGGTTTTTACGTTTTTAATTTGGTATAGTAACATAGTAAATTACTTGTTGTTGAGATCTATGGTTTATTACATTAGATTTTAACTGCATTTTTCATTCACTTACATCTTATAGACTACACACTCAATACTCTGCTCAATATCTGATTTGATGACTGAAAACATGTATGAACTAACGCATGAATGCTTCATATCACCATATCATGTGGACACCATCTAATACAATTTATCATGACAATGGCTCAATAAGGCATGAACACTTAAACTGCGCCTCAGTATCACAAACATTTAAAATGAACTTAGATTCTTTCTTCAGTGCATTTCACAGAGTTGCAACAACAAGTGGCACCTTGCAGGTGATCTGGAGGTTTCACGCTGAAGGAAAAGGTGTTTGTTTTCATTTTGGCAGTGGAGAGCAGAGAAAGTGAAGAGAGCACAGGTGAAAAACGACAGATGCCGCGCTCAATAATATCAATGTTAAAATCTCCTTGACCTGTGGGTCATCAAATAGCAACCCCAATTCGTTTCATATTTTCCTTGCTGGATCAATGGTAGCATAAATTTGGGGCTCAATGACAAGAATAATTTAAAACAGATCTATAAACGATAGAGTGCTATTCCCTG
>OMNW01002477.1:4504-16118 GCA_900303245.1 Selene dorsalis | reverse complement strand
GGGCATGTGGTCTGTCAAGGGTCCTACTCTGAGTGCAGTTTGATCCTGTCACATCTGCATCTCAGCAACAAGCAACAGCCACACAAACTGTTTGTTTTCCAACCAAAACCCTGGATGATTGGACCAGATATCTGCAGTCATTCTGGTTTAAAGCGTGCCAGTCAGCCAAGTAAGCGGCTGCAGAGTTTCGTAAGGATGCAGCCCTGCAGGGCTTCACACAGATGCAGGGATGAAATCTATTCTGCAAATAGGTTGTTCTCATTCTTGTCTCACTTTTCATTAAAACTTTTGAATTTGCAGTTGCACAGCTGAAATATCCAGGGGCCTTCCCTTCATGCTTCATACCACCAGGAAACAAGAAGTTTTCTCAAAATTCATAACAATAAACATCCAACCAAGGATATCCTAAATAATGGATTTACACAAAAACCCAAGACAACGCCTTCAAAAAGCAAATACCTTTTATCACCATCTGTAGCCGGCACCTGGGAAGGTGGGCTTTGTGCGTGGCAGAGTGAGGAGGGAAATCATGGTTTTGGCGCAGACAATGTGAGCATTTAAATAAGAAATGGAATCTGAGCCTGACTGTTTACTTTATTTCTCAATTCCCACACCAGTTCATGAAAGCAACACAAAAAAAGAGTAGAAAACTGAAACGACAGTTTTTTAGGTGTGAAGAAAACAACGACGAAAAAAAAAGATACCCAAGGAAACGGCAAGTTTCAAACCAGAGCATAGTGGCACAATGAGGCAGAGGCGGCCGCTATATGATGTGTGATAATTATCAAAAATCTCTGGTGTGCTTTGACGTCTCCCTATCCATCTCTGCACTCACATGTAATTTCACTTCCCTTCTCTGGTGGAATGAAAGGCAGTGAAATGGTGAAGAGTTTGATTTCACAAAGAGGGTTTATCTGGTCCTGAACTACATGTGACACGAAGCAGAAGTCTGTACAGTTTGGACCAGACTGGGTCGTCCGGGCGTCAGCGTAGAGTGGCTGCACTGTGGCAGGTGATTTAATGGTTGTCACAGTGGCAATAGAAGTGTACAGAGACAGGATTCCAGTCAAAGCTAATACTAGTGATGAATCTCTGTCACACCAGAGGTAAATGTAACACTAATAGACGTGGGGAGATCTACTGTTAGCTGCTTTTGCTAATGAGCACATTCTTTCAGAGAGGTGGTGTCACTTCTGTGTGCTGGTTCCATACAGTAAGGAGAGAAATGAGGGGGCTTATATTGGATTGAGTGTAATGAGAGTGTCATAGCCACACTGCTGTGTGATGCTCAGTGGAGGAGCTCAGACATACAGCACAGTGAGGCCTGAGATGCTGAGGATTTTGTTGTTGGAAGAGCGTCTCTGTCTGTTGAAGCTGCGTTCAACAAAAAGAGCTGCATACTGGCTTCTTGAACAGAGGGCATTTCCAGTGTGGGCGGTTTTGTAGTTCCTCTCAGAGTGGGATTTTTTTTTTACCCTACATTTATCTGTCTTTGTCTTATCACTTTTTATTTTTATACTGTGTACAGTACTGTCGGTGTGAACTTTTCACAAACTGTCCTATGACATTTTAGACACGTGTCTCTATGTAGAAGAGCAAATTGATAATAAAATAACAAATAAGAAGTCAATCAGTCTCTATCTTGTCTCTCTAATTTTCATCACCTCTGATTTAGGCCTTACCTTATCAATCAGTGACAATAACATGTGCCACACGTTAACGCCCAGCATTTAACGTTCAGGACCAAATACAGTCCCAACTATGTTCACTTTTGACTTTTGATTTCCTTTTTTATGTATTTTAATGGTTGTTGTGATTTTCTCCAATCAGGCTATTCCTGCTTAAATAAAGAAAGCAAATTAGAGCTGGAAGTGTCATTAAACATATTAATTAGTCTTTTTACAATTAATTGACAATTGGTCAGTCATTCACAACATATCATTTCCAAATATTTGCATGTTGTCTCTCTGTTTCATATGAATAATAAGTGATTTTTTTTTTCTGAGCAAATGAGCATAAAAATAATGACTAGTTGCAGCCGTAATATAAACCAGTGGTCTCACAGTAAGACAGTTGAAAGACATGATCAGCGCCCCGATAACTTATAAGACTCTGTGAATGGCACTGGGAGGAGGATTCTCTTTTTGCTGAATGGCAAGTGTTTGGTTTCCTGTTTAGATCAGCCAGCTTTAGATCAGGTGCAGTGATACTCAGTGTGTGGAGAGGTTTTTTTTTCTTTGTGGTGGAAGGTCACAGGGAAGTTAGTGCAACAGAGTGGCAGCCAGAGGCTTTCTCAGGCAGGTGGGATGATGCTTCAGCTGACTCAGGGGGGTTTGGTTTCCCTTCCATGTTCTCAAATCTGTACGAGGACAAAGACGACCAGTTACCAGCTCTGATAAACTGTGTTTGCTATCACACAATGGTCTTATATGTTGGTTTGCAGGTCGCCTAAACACTGTGTGAACAGATGTAAAATTCAGAGGAGAATTTTTTGTAGAGGAGAAATTATTTCATTTTTGATGAAGACCGGGGACTTTCTTAAAAATCTCTCTTCTTGTTACTTATTTATTTTATTCTATCTCACTCTGTTTTGGTCATTGTGTATTTTGGCCTCAAATGTCATGTCATGAAATTTTAATTAACAAGAGTAGTGAGGTACATTTCAATTTTTTCAAGTAGTAGTGACAGAGCGGTACATATCTAATATTATGTGTATGTTGAATACAATGTATCCAACTTCATAGAGATAAGGCAACCTGTATTTGAGGCTGAAATGACACAAGAATTCAGCAAAAAAGAAACCACATACACATACATCAACTTCAAAGTGGTGTCTCATCACAGATTTCCAGCCTTTCCATCAGCTTTGGTTGAACCATGGAGTTAGACAGTGATCATATTTCACGTTAAAGCACTGATGCCAATGTAGATTTACAAATGTGCCTATATAAACCAGAAACCACAAAAAAGCACAAGTCACCAATCTCACAATTACTTAGTCCCTTTGGCCATCCACCCAGTCTTTGAACTGTATCTTGTGAAGTGAGCGCGCCTTCCTCCACTGGAACGAGATGTGGCAATACCACATGATATTGCTCAATCCACTGACTATTCACAATTACAGTGTGGTCTGTTGCATTTGTGGGAGCCAAAAAAATATCCTAAAGCCCATCAAAGTCTGATGGCCTAATTTGTCTTGTTGGGGGTCTCACTCAATCCCCTGCATCCAAGTAACACACCGTGCTCTTTCGCTCAGCGCTCCCTCCAAACACAGACAGCCCAAGCCCTCAATTGCTTGTTTAACTTGACACATAATTACTGTGGAAATATTTGTGTATTTTGTACGAGTGCCACAGTCTGCATTGGAAACGACTGCCAAGTCCTCACAGCTCCCACTGCAGCTATCGCAGCCAGAATCCCTGATTAAAACAAGATGCTTTCATTTGGGCCAGCTTTGGAAGAAATCACTCCCAGAGATGGGCCTCTCCCTGCCAAGCCCTACTGCAGCAGGGTTTGCCATGTGTGGTAAAGCTGACATGCTCATTGTACTAAAAAAGAGGCTTTCTTTTGGTTTAGACCCAAATGTGCTACTGAATCAAGCTCCCACCATCAAAGTGAAAGACCACAGTGTAACTCAGTGAGTGCCGCTCAGGTCAACATGAAACATTGCTCGTAATACTGAGAGAGTTGTTATTAAAACCCCATGGAGTCTGAGGTCATTGCTGTAATTTCTCACACAGAACCCTTTAATTTTATACTTATTTAATAAGTTTTCATATTGAGATGAAGGCAGAATGTGAATAAAAGAAGTACGTTTTAGAAAAAAATTATTTGATCTTTAAACAAGTGACAAATTAAACCCTTTACAGTCATGATTAAATGTTTTAGAGATATAATTTGATGTTTTTCACAGCAGCCTTCTCTAATGTGTCACATTATGGGAAGTTTGAAGCAGTGAATTCAGAGATGTAATGGGGCCAAAGGTTATATTAAGAGCTATAGAAAGAGATATAGAATCTAATGTCATTATAAAGGGATGTTTGACCACTGTTTGTTAAATCAGCGAATATTTTAAATTTAAAAAATACTGCAAATGTGATGTTCACAAAAATGAGAGACAACAAGTAAATAATTCGTAAACAGTTCTGCACTTTTGGCTTGTTATGTTCACGAAATGCATAAATATCTTGGAAAAAAAGCTGTTCATGAACGCTGACACTGCAGCATGTTAAAGACAAAACAAAAATGCTGGGTGAAAATGTCCTCTGACAGGTTGGTACGTCACTCTCAGCTGCAGTGACTGGACGTCTGAAGACTCTGGCTCTGTTTGACCCGTCAGCTTTGACTCACCAGCGTCACAAATCAACAAACTCTGAAGAGTCACTTGAGTTTTTGTGCTGACACCTGTCATGCAACTTGAGATCCTAATTTGTTTGCTAGAAATTGTTCATCTCGAGCTCCAAGTAAATCCCTGGAACAAACAAATACCCTCTTTCCTCCTGTAAACTGTGAAATGCAGCAGTGAACTGAAATATGTTCCACGCAGCAAAAATAAGCAAAACACACCACTTCATTCAATGCTGGGGGCCACTTTTATGTAAATTGGGGCCTCATTCACAATATCCAAAGCAAATTATCTTCATTAGATTTTTAAAACCACGCCACTGTTTTGTCAAGCTGTGAATGATAATGAAGTTGCCTGGTTAATGAAAGGCTGAAGATGCAGGCTTTCACAATCATGATCATCTTCTATATAACCCTTATGAATATTTAAGGATCTTAATTCTGTATATAATTGTGCACCAAAGCTTGGCATCTCTATAGACTTCACAAATAAAGTATGTAATGGAGGAGACAGACCTAGCAATATTTCATTAATCATTGAAATTAATTAACTGGTGATAATATAGGATGTTACACTTGCAAGAGCCACGGGGAACTGTGAGGAAGGAAATGTGTGAAAGGTGCACAGATTTCCGTGAAATGCAATGCAATTATTCCACATCTCGCTCAGACTTTTAGAGTTTTTTCATATTGCTCAGACTTTTGTATCCAGCAAAAGGTAGCTTCAAACTGTCTTTTGTTCCAATGAGAGAACAAAACAAGTTGTGAACATGCATGACGTGTGTTTTCACATCTAGAAATACTGTTCATTTCTGTTCAGGCTGCAGCTCTGGTAAACCCAACGTTCTGTGTCATCTCAGGGAAATAAATGATTTTCTGTCTGTACAGCACATAGAGCTGCACATAAGTACGAGTGCAACTCAGAGCACAAGGCTGGAAAACAGGAAGGAAACAAGCTCAGTCGTACTGCGATCCTACCTGGTGCCTGTTCCCAGAACAGCTTTGGGAGTAAACCGGAGTGGATTTGAGTGTCATGGTGGAAATCCTCAGTCAAATAAAACAAAGTGGGGCTGCATCGATGCTCTGTCTTGTTTTATATGATGGCTTGAAATAAATGAACTTTAAATGGAACCTTGGCAGGGACGCGAGCTATTGATCGATTGAAGCAGGAGCTGAAGTTTAAGGGCACAGCTTTCCTGGGGCTGGGGCTGTAACTGGAGTAATGAAATTGATTAGGCCAAGGGAGGGTGACAAGCCAGTAGAGTCAAGCCCTTGATGTAAGGAAACAAGAGTGCCATCTAATTGGGGTGTAATATGGGTCTTTAGAGGACATTAAGCACACAAGTGGCAGAAGGGAAGCCACTCTACTGGATGGAGCCAAGATGATGTCGCACCGGTGTTATTATTTTGTAATTATTCACTCAGCTGATTGGATTATGGGAGTCAAAACTCAGAGTCCAGCCAAGGGTCAGTTTATACCCAAACTGTAGCAGTCGCTCTGAAAGGAGTGTCCACGCGCTGTGTGTGAAATCCACAAATGCACCGCTCAGAGGATGAGAAGAAATGTTTCTTCACTGAGAAGTGATGAACTCCTCAAAGTAGTTTCTCTTTAAATCTCTTTTTTTCTAATCATCCTATTCCACAGATGTTTTCACCCGGCAGGCTGATGTATTTCTTTGTCACTAGACGACTTCCAGTCGGTTTGAGACATGCATCTCAACGTCTACAACTGCAGACACTAAACACGATCCAACTTTTCAACTGTTATTAATTTATTAATTAGCCATACACTGGACAAAGGTCACCAGTCTATCACAGGTCTGATATAAAAACGACAAAGAATCACTCACATTCATAGTCACACCCAAGGATAACTGTTGTTGATGAGCCGTTTTCTGTGTGGTAAGTTTCAGCAAAGGAGAAAGACTGAGGCTCAAAGGATGAACTGAACATTTTCTGGACAGACTATGACAAAACGTTATATTAAAGCACATTTTTACTTGTGTTTCAATGTGTCCAGAGTGGATCTTTAAATCAGCTCCAAGCAATATCAAATGTAATTTCTCCACCTTGACCCACTTTAGTTTCCCCATTGAGAATGGATTAGTAATTGGCAGGTCAAAACATGTAACCTTCTGTATCAAGGTTACATATGAACATTGTGTCATCAGCATTTAATATTTATTTCAGCATTGAGCAGGATCTTGCTGGTCACCATACATCTTAAAACAAAAATTTGCCTAGTTGTATCTGTGAGCCAGGACAGCACTTGACCTGCAGCTCAACAAATCACTGCTTACGGGGCTGTTGCTGTTCTACAGACTACAGACATCAGACTAACTCTGGCTGGGATCACAGGGAGTGCAGTGTCCTCCTGCCAGCAGAGGCCCTGTCCAGTACAGGGGCATTTATCTCCTGGCCTGAACTGTCTCACTCAACAGGATGGCCAGAAGTTACGGTGCATTACAAGCACTTAGCGCAGTGATATCAAGGTTCACCTCCGATTTCCAATCTCAGGCCAGAATAGTGGGCTGGGAGGCCGTCATTAAAAAGCCATTACATGCCCATATTTCATATACCAGTCTCTCCTATGTTTCAAGGTGTTAAAAGCTCAATGTATATTTCCTCTATATTTAAGCGGCAGGACAACGGAGCAGCACATAGCATCTCACTAGCAGCCATTGACCTTGGCCTAGCCAGCCTTCATTAGCTTTTAGACACTTATCAGTCATAACTGGGTTTGTCCTCTCCGCAACGTTTCCTCCTTCACTTCACTTAGCCTGGAAAATAATGGCTGAAATCCATTTATCTGCCATTTCCAACAAGTGCGTGACATTAACAAATTATCTACTTTTCACTAAGTATGGCCAAGGTACCCTCTGAAGGATTCCTCCACTTTGCTGGCCAAGGTCAGACCTTTTTAGAAACTACCTTTTTTTTCTACCTGGGCAATTTTCTTTTCTTCCTATCTTTAAATATTCATTTTGCTTTTGCATGCTGGGCTGGGATTTTATGAGCACTATCAGCCATATTTCTCCAAACACACATCTTTATTTGTTTTTGATTATTTATGCTCCACTCTAACTTTATAACTCACATCCCTAGGAAAACATTGATCCGAGAGGCAAATGAATCTAATTAGGGCCTCTTTCTTCGGTGCTGAATATTGACTTGTTTTGAAAGGTGCCTCTCCATTTTAAGCGAATGTCTCTGGAATGCTCCGTCCCAGTCTCTTTAAGGAAAACTTCTAAATGCTGATGAGATATTTTAGTCCATAAATGCAATCCCGTACAGATCTATAGTGGCGCCTAGTCGTTCATAATGTATTACATTAATTGCAGGATGTCATCAGTGCACTAATTTCCACTTCTCAGGAAATCCAAGGCACCAGTTGTTTTTGTAGTTGTTGAAGGAGAGAGTGGAGAGATGTGTAATCTCTGCACTGCACTCTTGTACAACCAGGGCTCATGGGCTGAACCTGTCAATCCAGTCAACAAGGACAGTGGAGGATGAGATGATGTACCATTAGTTAGAAATCATCTCAGCAAAAGAAGAATCTTTGTTCTTGACACAGAAAACTTGTGTTCCATCTTGATCAGTGAGGAAATGGGGCCTGGCGAGGCGTGTGTCATCTCACATTTGTCTCAAGCCGCTGTCCCAAGACACCAGTGCTTGTTCACAGCATTACGCTGCTGGGTTTTGATGTAAAGCCTCTGCATTTTCGCCTTTTCACACAAACCCAATTCGAAAATATTCTGTCGCATTCCATGTAGTTGATCTCTATTTAAAATGGTCATGATTATTTTATTTAGTAACATTAATGGAAGTACATTTGGGGTGGAGGAGTGGGGTGGTGGTGAGGCATTTGCAATTCATATTCCCCCGCATGATTACATTAAGAGTATGTTCTGTCATATTTGATTAATGTATTGTGTTTTCCTTAAAACAGGATTAAAATATGAAAACCGACAGAAATGAGGCTATTACAAAGAATGATCAATTTTTAATAATCTACTCAAGGAAAAAAATGAAGTGCTGCTCAGAAATGCACAGATCAGGATTCTGCAACATTTTGTAATCAGTGTTCGGTTTTGTTTTAAGGCACAGACACAATTAACATGAAAGGCTGCCAGGCCAAGCTTTTATGTTACAAAGCTTGAATTAGTGATATTACTGAGCATGGGTGCCAGGTGTGCATGTTGTACCACACTGCATGGGCACATTTATGTTAAAGTGCCCAGATTCTGCTTCTTTATTTGCATGTTTGTTTGTTTTTTCCTTTTTCTGCAAACACTATTAGTGTATTTGCTGTAGATATCTTTTAAATCCCTTTTTAGTTTACACAAGCAATCGTAAAGTTTAATGCACAGTCTTTAATTTCAACGGGTGAACGCAAATGAAAACATAAATAACAGAAATACAAGCCTAAATACTGGTTGTGCTAAGACTGCTGTGAAAAGTGCTTTAACTGCCAGTTTCTCGTGAGCACATGCTACATCATCAGTTCCTAGTCCCACATCATGAAATACATTTTCAGTAAACGTTCTTTGGCGTTCTCTCACAGAACGACATTTTTCACACACATGCAAAAAAATACTGTGATCTGTCTGATACTTAACCTTGTGGAAACACTGACAAAAAGCAGCTTGAGCTCTTTAGTCAATGTCAGTAGCCATTTCTGAAACAAAGTGTGTGCATGTGTGTGTGTGTGTGTGTGTGTGTGTGTGTGTGTGTGTGTGTGTGTATGTGTGTGTGTGTGCGCATATACTGAAGGAAAAAAATTTTTAAAAAAACGTGGGCCTCCAATTCCACTGTCAGCCATTTAGCCTGACCATGGGTGAGTGTGAATTAAAAAGAGGGGCCTTTATGGGCGACCCTGCAGCACAAAAGGCTACATCCATAACTTATAGAGACAGGGAGGCCATTAGCCACCATTGCCGGGCCACCTTTACATAATATGGTGGTGTGTGTGGACTAATCACTGAGCTGGGAAGGCAAACTGCTTTATGTCTACATGGTATCTACAGGGGAGAAAACAAGGTGTCATCCGGAGATGACAGCAGACACACAGACACAGAGGCACTTTGTTCTGTTACCACTCAAAAAAAAACAAAAACCAGATTTCCTGATTTAAGAGTACTCATCCTCAGTAAACTTTTATCATATGAGACCAGCTGACTGTTTGTGCGTGTTTGTGGTGTTTGTGTGTGAATGGAAGCCTGTTTCTCCCAATACAAATCACCTCCATATGGCCTCCCAAATCAAATGTCTCTGAAAAGGCAATTATTAATGCTGAAGTGGTGCTTTTTTTTCTGAGGGTGAGCAAAGACAACAAAGTGTGATTAGGGAACCAGAACCACATGGGATGATACTCACAGAGGAAGTTCCAACAACAAACTGCTAGCAGCTGTCCATATGACAGGGCGTGAAGCCCATATGAGCTCCACTGCATCCCAGTGTAGTTGTTTATAAATGACTATTATAAAAATAAAAAATAAATAAATCTCCATCTAGTTGTTTTAATTCTCTGTGTGCCACTGTAAAGACCTTTTATCTATTTTCTCTTATTCTAATCCCTTTATGTTTTACCACATTACACCAATAAATAAGAAGTAACCACTATGAGCAATACTGAATTGTTTTAATACTGCTGTCCTGCTTCTAATCTTTCAGATAAAGTCAAATACCCATGCCTTTGATTATATTTATCTAAAACAGTCAGATTGTCTATAAAGTTGCTACTTGTCCAGAAATCAGGTAAATGATACCATGTATCCTGCTTAAAAAGGATTTGCAAACCATTTGGCCTGACTGCTTTTCATATTACCTTAATGTCTCCCAAAAGGCCAAAGCCAGGGATGAATTATTGATAGCCATCATATGGATCGCACGCTGTGGCTCCACATGCCTATTAGAGGGTTTTGTTCATTCATTTACGCTAGCTTGGACTGCTGCCTTGAACGACGCATCACTCTTCTTCTTTTACTTTTATCCATTAGCTGTTAACAATAACTGACTTTATGCAGGTTGCTGAGTTTCCAGCAAAGGGAGAAAACAAAGTAAGGGGATCATTTGCATGCTCTGTGGTGTGCTGAGAGTGTACTTCACTGCCCGTAATTTGACCTTTGACATCTCTGGTTAGCCTGCAGTCCATTTAGGCCTTCCTCCATTCCTGCATGGAAATTGGAAAAGGGGAGACAACACTTTCTGGTGAAATGATAGTTGGAATGATAATTGCTAAGTTTAAAAAACAGAAATCTAATTGTGCAGATCCCCCAGGAGACTAATATTGGACTATCTTATAAAAGGCCCATAGTAACCCGGCAATGATTTATTGCTGAATTCCAGTCATTTTCAATACATTATAGTTTCCAAATTGTGTTTAAATTGAGTGTAGAGGAGAAAAGGCCATTAGGAGATGCAGAAATGAAGATTATATTTAAATATTCATGCACTCGGTACCTTATTATTGAATCTGTACACTAACAAAATCAATATTAAGTGCAGTTTGACATAAATTTATTTATGAATTTCGACTTTCTAAGTACTTGCATTTTTTCACTCAAAAAAGGATGAGTATAATGCTGTAATGATATCAAAACAGAGTGTCAGGGTGCATTAGTCTGGGAGTTTATGAACCGCACATAAAAACTCAGGAGCGTCCCTGTAGAAGTGCTTACTAGGCAGAAATGTCGCTTTTTACAAACATCAGTCATTTTACAGCCCTGTATCACTGGGCGCTCCGCGGCTGTGGGTGATAGTTAGAGAAAGATGCAGTCATCTTGTTTGTCTTAAATGAGATCTTTGCAGTAAGCCTACTTGTATTAAGGCCTGGGAGTGGGACTGTGTAACATTTAATTAAAATGGATGTCTCTCGTTGTGCCTAACCTGTCCCCCTAACTCCTTCTTGTTTCCAGGCCATGTCTTTGTTTAGACAACAGCCCAATGTGACACTTATGACATGAGGACGCTGTGGTTCAGAGGATTTTCTTGTTGCATGAGTCTTAATACGGCAGCATAAAATAACACGTGATTGGCTGTCCCTTGCTGAAAGCCTCAAGGAGAATTATAAATATACTGCCAGTAATAAAGCTTCAATGTAGTCTCATTTTATATTGAATTTTGTCACTAACAACAGAAGAATGGCACCTTTTCTCATTCACATCGCACATGTTTTGTGCATATGTTTAGGAACACTATTAAAATGTGATAAATTTCCATAAGTTTTCAAAACAATTTCTCATCCAATTGTGTTTTTTTTTTTTTATAA
>OMNW01002474.1:3752-15008 GCA_900303245.1 Selene dorsalis | reverse complement strand
TGACTGACATAGTATTAATTAAATATATATATATATACATATATATATATGTATATATATATAATACAGTTTCCAAGCAAAAAATCTAAACAGTTTCCTTAAAGAAAGGATCTGTGTTTAATAATCACCCACATGAGGTCGAATGCTTTACTTAAATTATTCTCAAGCATGTTTATATGCAAAAGCAATTATGAAAACCCACAATTTGCATAATTCCTGTGTTAAGTACGTATTTAATTTGGATTTAGATTCTCGTTTGTTTTGACATCTAACTGGGAAGGAAAGCATCTTAAGTTATCTTACACACTGATCAGCCGGGTCACATCTAGTGTATTCCTAGGATAGTTAGGAAGCGCCATCACAGTGAACACATGGCTAACAAAAGAGGCCTGTTGTCCTCTGAGCCCAGTGCGCCACCTAATGGTGGTTGGAGGAAATTCAGAAGTGAACACTGAGAAACTTGTAGTGATTAAATGGGGACCATCTTAATTGTCTTTCACCATGGCAATGTGCTTTTTTTTTTTTTAACTAAGAATGGAGAAACAAATTTAGTTCAGATGTTTACATTAATTGATTCTTATCTTAATCTTATGTGACTTAAAATTACCCTATGAGTATCGTCAGTTTAGGAACACTCTGTCCATAGTAAGAACTAATACTACGTATGTATTTAAATTAACTGTAGTACTTGTGATTGTGTATTATTTCAGCAAATAACCTCCAAAAATCTATTTTCCTGGTATGCAATAGAGCTTCTCTCTTGTAATTCATTTGCACATGACTTTTAACACCATTACATAGTGTACTTTCAATTATTCACTGTAATCTCCTAATGGAAATACGTTGCTCTGTGAGAAAATGCTGGTGTGTTTGAGCCAGCTGAATAATGTGGTGTGAAGAGTTTTTAAGTGAGGTGTGTTGCTCGCTGTTTTCAGGTGACATCAGTTGCAAGGGGATGACCGAGCGCATTCATAACATCAATCTTCACAACTTCAGCAATTCTGTACTTGAGACCCTCAATGAGCAGCGCAACCGTGGGCACTTCTGTGACGTGACTGTTCGGATCCATGGAAGTATGCTGCGAGCTCACCGGTGTGTGCTGGCTGCTGGAAGCCCCTTCTTTCAGGACAAGCTGCTCTTGGGCTACAGCGACATTGAGATCCCTTCGGTGGTCTCAGTGCAATCCATCCAAAAGCTGATTGACTTTATGTACAGTGGGATTCTGCGGGTATCTCAATCAGAGGCCCTGCAGATCCTTACTGCTGCCAGCATCCTACAGATCAAGACCGTCATTGATGAGTGTACCCGCATCGTGTCCCAGAATGTGGGCCTGGCTGGGCCGGGGGGATTCCCTGTTATACCAGGAGACTCTGGTCAGGAAACACCCCGCGGCACCCCTGAGTCTGGCACCTCTGGGCCAAGCAGCGACGCAGAGTCAGGTTATATGCAAGCCACATCACAGCAAAGCATGGATCGTGCATACACATCACTGTACACCTACCCTGGCCTGAACGGCAACCGCGAGCGCCCCCTATACATTAACCCTCTGTCGGCAAATTACGATTCAACTCTCAGCACTCAGAAGGACCAGCAATCTCAAGATCCGCCCTGGATAAACCGCATCCAGGAGAGATCTCAGCAGGTCGATCGCTTCATGTCCACAGCAGAGTCCACCCACTGCCGCAAGCAACCCCGACCGGTACGCATACAAACAGGAGGGATGCACATAAAGCAGGAGGCCGAAGATGAGTACAGCTGCTATGATAATTTGGGGGACTGCCAAGATGACACTGACCATACAGAAGGTGTTGAGAGTGAATCCAAGGTAGAAAGTTTTGACTCAGGGGTGAGCTCCTCCATCAGTACTGAGCCAGATGCTATGGAGCAGCAGCCGTACCTGACGGGCCTTAGCGGGGATGGGCAGCAAGGTGAAGGAGCTCCGGTGCAGATAGAGGTCAATGATTCGTCCCCAGAGCAAGTGCAAGACACAGAGGACGGGGACACATCCCACAGCACTAGTGACAGTAGCATGATGCAGCCCCTGCCAAACTCAGTCATGTCCCAGTCCCTGTCAAGTGCCCCGCACTACATGCGCCAGGCAGAATCACACACCAGCAACCTGAGGATGCCGCTCACCGTGACCAGCAATTCCCAAGTGATGGGCACTGCTGGAAGCACCTTCCTGCCCACACTCTTTCCTACACAGCCGGCTAGAGACAACAAGCCTTTCCTTTACCTTCCTGGCCAGCAGCAACCGCAGTTTGTGGCAGTGCCGCCCCCTGCAATGCCATCATTCCCAAACCCCCTGTCGGTACCACAAGCGCCAGCTCAGCAGCAACAGGCTGCAGGAGGGATTGGTCAGGGGGAAAAGAAGCCCTATGAATGCACTCTCTGCAGTAAAACCTTTACTGCAAAACAGAACTACGTCAAACACATGTTTGTCCATACTGGTAAGTCAAAATGTCTTATATATAGTAAATAAGTTAGCAAGTTCACTTAAGGATTGTATTGTTCCCTGTTAATGTAGATAGATCTCATATAAAAGGGCTTATCTTAATAATGATATTATAATTATATAAAAGCTAAAAACAGGAGTGAGGTTCTCATTCTCATAATATGTACAAGAAGTGATTTTCTCGTCACCATGATACAAAAACAGTGTTTTTATTGTTGCTATTACTGCAGTGACAACATATGTCACATATGCAGGAATGCAAGGTTTGAGGTTGTGGTTTACTCCTCTCTCTAACTGTGAGAGGAATCGATGTGAAAACAAAGTTTAACAGAAAATTTCAGAAAAGTAATAGCCAAGCTTCAGATATTTCAAGGATAATTTGGTTATTTCTTTGTAAAGATTTCCATAGCAACAGTTAACTCTGACTAATGCCCATCTTTATCCTCTTTCTCTATACCACATATCAGTGTTAATAAGAAAAATTAGTACCTAGAATGTATAGTGTGTAGTATTACTCTCGTTTTTGTAATGGAAAAGTACAAAAAGCCTCAGAATCGACATTCTTTACATCACAGCTGACTTGTGTCTTTATCGTTGACTTACAGTGTCAGTAGATTGCTTGTGCAGCACCTCATTAAACTGTGGACTGCTTTCATCCAGCACTGACAGCCTTATCAATCATAAACTGAAGAAATTATCATCACAGAAAGAATTAGATATCATATAATTAGATGATCTCATAAAAATTGCCTACTCAAATAGCCATTATTATTCATTAGAAACCATTGCTTGGCCAGAACCACCTCATATATGAAGACTATTTAAAACCAAATTTCCTGTTTTATTCACATAATTGTGTGGAGCAGTGTGATGACATATTGAGAGGGAAGGCGCTGATTGATCAATCCCATAGACTAAATGTGAATGGATTGTAAAAAAAAACATGGTTGAAAATTACATCAGTATGATTTAACATAATATTGTCTCTCTCTCCCTATGAGATTACTAAACAAATAATACAGCTGCAACATAAATAGTTTTTATTTGAGTAAGTAAAAGGTAATCAGGGAGCACTTCAGAAAATGTAATAGTCACAAAGCGCCTCAGTGTAAGATGAAGGAGGAGAAAAAAGGCCAAACTGAACAGTCAGTACAAATGAATGAAAGTTTCTTAAAATATGAATTTGTGCTTTATAGAGCTGGAACAATCAATTGGTCTCTTAATCAATCAGCTGAGAGTTAATGAATGTCTTTGGGTTTTGTACTGTTGGCCTGACTGAACAAGGAGCAGTGGGAAATTATAATAAACTTCATTTTTAATATTCTGTTTACCGAATAGACAAAAAATATCTAATAATGATTACTTGATAAAATAAACAGCTTTGATTTTATATATATATATTTAAATATATATATATATATATAAGTTCCAGCTTTATTAATTACAGCACATACCCCCCAGAAGAAGCCAAAAGACACCGGTACTAAGGCACGGTACACATGCTGCAGCAGAGCCAGAGTCAGTGGCTATAATCAGTCAGAGATGAGTTACACAGCTTTATAACTTTATGAGTCATTGCCTTGAGGAAGAGTAAGACAGTAAAACATACCTGTTATATATGTGCTGCTGATCTGTAACAGACCCTGACCTCTGACCTCCCTGTAGAGAAAACAAGACAAAAAAAAACCAAATCTGAAGTCAGTATATAGCGTATAGTATATAGAGTATACATTATTGACTTCATTAAATCAAAGCAGGTAGTGACACATTAATTCACTCAGTGCAGCAGCAAACAGCATTTACACAGGACTTCATTAACTTGCAAGATACAACTGGCTCATTTTGCAGTGTTATCAGTCTCTTCCTCTACTTGTTAGTTTTACATAATTATTAGTGTGTTCATATTTTACTGCCCATAATATCAGTAGAGACAATTATGTAAAATGAGCTCACATCTTAACAAACTGACAAACATACCAAACAGATGCATTCATCATGTGCTTCCTGATCATATAGAAAATAGCAAGCATACGCACAGCGGATTCTTCAGGTCTTTACTCCAAGCTCCACTTCTATGTAAAGTCATCAAAACAATATAAAATATCACTGTGAAATAGTTTTGTGACTTCCTAGTAATATGCACAGGTTGCCACACCTGGAATATAGGTGCTTTCCCACAATGCCGTAGCGTTCACTACCTTGTGCATTTGGCAGTATAACAAGGTTTGTTTAGGATTAAATAATTCTCCCCGAGGTGTGTCCCAAAAACGTTCACCACTGCCTTCAGGCGTCTGTTGTAGTATATGGCAGTTTGAACTCATCGAGTCACTATGTCTCTAGCACTAAATGTCCCATGGCGTCTATCCAGGAGCACTTAACATCAATGTAGGTCTTGATTCAATTCTCAACCACTGATATGCACATATCTCTTCCCTTTAATAATAGTGGAGACACACACCTTCATCTAGGCTGATATACACACAGCAGCATGCTGACACTTGAGTCCTTTCATGTTGTGTGAAGCTGCATTCACAGTGATCCAGTTTTTCATATCAAATATAACCATGCTACAGAAATTTTAATACTTTACTGAAAGCCCTCGTCAAGGTGGCTGTTTACATGACAAACAGATGGAGCTACATTAGCCTCAGAAGAAAAATTGAAAATAGAGTGGGAAGGTTTGGATTCATAATAATGATTTTTGTTTTCCATAATGGTGCAAATGTGACACATCACTTGAGCGTCCAGTGATGATGCTTGTGCAAGCCTGTAGAGTTAACATGTGCAGAACGTGCACATGTGGCAACAGAGTTACACAAGGATTCTATGATTTATATATTCAGATACGATTTTCTATAAATAGCAAATAGATGTTGAGAGCTTCTGTGGGCCACACAGATCTTTTTCTCCCATGTCTTTAATACTAATCCTCAAAATTTGTCTCTTCTTTTTTTTCCCCTTAATGCTTTTGTTTTGTACGTATATCCAGGTGAGAAGCCTCATCAGTGCAGCATCTGCTGGCGCTCGTTCTCCCTGAAGGATTACTTAATCAAACACATGGTGACACACACAGGGGTGCGGGCCTACCAGTGCAGCATCTGTAACAAGCGTTTCACCCAGAAGAGCTCTCTCAATGTCCACATGCGGCTGCACCGTGGAGAGAAGTCCTATGAGTGCTACATCTGCAAGAAGAAGTTCTCTCACAAGACCCTGCTGGAGAGGCACATGGCCCTGCACAGCACAGGCAGCGCCATCACAGGGCTGTCGGGGAGCGCAGGTACCCCGGGCCCCGTCTCCATTCCCATGCCCATGGCTGTCCCTGAGCCTGGAGCTGGAGTGGTGGCCCTCGCCATGCCAGTGAGTGGAGGTGCTGGAGTAGGGGCTGGGGTTGGAACAGGAGTGGGTGTAGCTGCAGAAGCGAGCTGCCAAGAAGGGACCACCTACGTGTGCTCCGTCTGCCCTGCCAAGTTCGACCAAATGGAGCACTTCAATGACCACATGCGAATGCATGTCTCCGATGGATAAGTACAAATAGATAAACTTCTTTCAAAAAGAATGACAAATAAAATGGCACTAGATTTTCCTTTTCTTATTTTGAGGTATGAAGAGTAATGAGTATAGACACTGGCACATTAAGTTTCCCAAAAAAAAAAAAGATTTTTTTTTTTTTCTGTTATTCTAAAAGAAAAAAAAGATGGTGGCCTTAAGGCTTAGTAGTTTGATATTGATCTACTGGATGGATCCTAACTACAGGCCTCTAAATGTATGCTTTCCTAAAATACTGATTTATGTGTTGAACACTACCGAAAGGCCTACGAAAGAAACACATACACACAAACACACCCTTAGTGTAGATATGTCTGAATGAATATACATGTGCATTCATGTTTGGGCGTTTGTGTATTTGCATGTGTCTGTCAGTCTGTCCGTGTGCGTGTGCGTGTGTGTGTGTGTGTGTGTGTGTGTGTGTGTGTGTGTGTGTGTGTGTGTGTGTGTGTACATTGCCATGAACCATAAATCATGGCAGTTGTGAACCCATACTGACCAGTTTGGAAACTATAGATGTCCAAGCTTACTGTGGTATAATTTACAACAACAATAACAAAAGAATCATCTGGGGTTGGGCTACATATTCCCTCTAAGAATACTGATGGTCACAAGATTGCCTTCTTATGTAAAATATAAAAGGAGAGTAGTTAATTTGACACTGGGTTTTATTTATTCCTATGGTATTAAGGGATTATAATGCAGCTGTTGTCAAGGTACCAATTTCAATCATTTTACTGAAATGTAATTTGCTGTCGATGGTGACAGGGACAAATATTTCTCATATGTTTTGTAATTGTTGTCCATGCATTTTGATGGTTTACTAAATTAAGGTGTGTTGATGAGACAGTATTTGAGCAAAAATATGTTTCTTTTTTTCTGAAGTTTGGAGTTTAACTCATTTGCATACACTGCCACTAATATCTTAAAAGACTGTTAAGGCTAGTAGACCTCTTCCATTTCAAAACATAAGAAAAAAAGAAAGATTCTTTTGCTGAGGGTTTTTTTAGCCTTTTACATCCACAGTTATGGCAGGCTGGAATATGCGACTAAACTCTCTCCTTCATAACTGCTGCTCTTCAACTTGCACCTGACTGTTATGGGATGTAGATTTAAAAAAGAAAAAAAACGAAAAGGATTTGTCACTTAAACTATTGTTGTTATTGAGTAGCCTACATGGTTTTAATTTGATAATTGAATTATAATACTGGAGGGTTTAGGCAAGTTGTTGATTGGAAAAAAAAATGTTAAAGAGGGGGAATTTAATTTGAATCAAATCTCAATTGGAAATAAATGCCGAGAACCCATGTATAACCTGTTCATTGCTATTGCAAAGCTATTTCAGCAGGTGGAAGCTTAATGCATTACTCGTTATGTGCCGACTCTCCCTGAAGGCTCAAATAGCATTGCAATGTTTTGAGAGGAAATACAGTGACAGAGCAAAACAAGTAGCTCCATTGGTTGTTGCGACACTGTTTCCTGATATATACCACAAGTTGCAGATGGACTTTCTAGACAACAGTATACATTCCTGATTTTTCTAAAAAAAAAAACAAAAAAACCTAGACACAGCATGTACAGAATAGATTTGGAAGCTAGTGTGCACAAGTTGTCATCCATGCATCACATCACTTAAGGCTCATTTCTGATATTTGAATTGTTTTGTATTCCTTTTTATCCAAATTAGGACACACACACACACACATGCAACTGCATGCAACTGCAATCTGAAGGATTTGCTCATTGATGTGAGCAAACACTTTTAGTAGTTGTATTGTTAAAAGAATAACGTAACTGCGTACAGTGGTCTTAAGAAGACCTGCTGTAGATTCAAAAAAACAAAAAACAAAGTGCTACTTTGCACATTTTCTTAAAATGCCTGTGCTTAATATTTAATCATTTTCCTTAAATGAACTTCTATGATTTTCTTTTATTCAATTTCAAAGGAAAAAAAAAAACATTTTTTTAAATCTTGATAAGTGGACTGCATTATTTTCTTGCATATATGTTGCACTGCTTAAACCAATAAGTGCACTACTGTTAACAGAGATATTATAGTTTTAGAAAGAGGATTTTTTTTTTTATCTAACATTTGGTTCTAGAGTTCACATGTAATAGAATAGCTTTGTTTCAATTTATTCATTAAGTAATTCAGCGGTTCTTGGCTTTTGTTATTGCTTGCAGTTACCTACAGTATATACCCGTGCCGTGTTAATGCAAGCATTTATTTTATTTAAATCTGTACCATTATGTGTGCTCATCTATGTTTTAACCTTTGAATTCATTCTTTTATGGAGTCAGTTCCCTATAACAGTTCTTTCAGTTGCATTTCTTTAGACGCAGAACAGAATTTTCCTATGAGAACATCCAAGCCAAACAACTTCAACAGTAAAACAACAGTAATAATAAACACAGCTCCCGTCCAACTCCGTTGGCGGAGGTAATAATAATAATAACTATTATTATATTATTAATGATAATACATTTATAATGTGTGTGTGTGTGTAACATAAATGATATGTGTGTCCTAGAACAACCTTCTGTGGGTTTAAAGGTGTGCGGAGGTGATGGAATGCAGCTTCTTTGATATCTGTCTGTCAGTTGTACACAGTTGTGTCTCTTCCTTAGTGTTTGTATGTCTGTGAGTGTCTGTGTGTGGTATATAGCCTAATCAAACTGTTGATAAGTGGAATATCTGAACTGTAGGGCTTCCTTTGCATTATGCAGCACAGGTACTATATGAGAAGCAGCTCTCCAAACCTTTTTGGGCTAATACGCCACCCGTAACATTTGTCACGAGACTGAACGAAAGCCTCGGTCAAGTGCTGTCAACTCTTATTGTCTGGAGAAGTTGCGTCGAGCGTTTTGATGCTAGGTTTCAGATAATTGCTACTAGATTTCAGATCCCTGTGGAGTCGGTTTGAAGTGAAGTTGAGTGATGAACACGTGACACACTTGTATTCTGGTTTCTCATCAGCTAAAAGAGAAAAACAACAACAGAAAAAAAAAATGACCACGCATGAGAAACACACTGAAACACCCACTAGGTCAGTCCTCAGTAAAAGTAGCACATTATTGAACATTTGATTGGGCCCGTCTCTTATGGTGTGCATATAAGCCTAAACTGTATGGTTCCTGTTTGTAGCTGTTGTTGCCAGGATGGCAATATTGCTGCATGCTAGTGCTATATTTGTCTCTACACAGCACGTGGAGGGTAATCTCATGCCTTAACAGACAATGCACTAAATAGAATATGTAAGCAACTGCCGAGATCTCTTTCCAACAGTATTGCCACACCTATGGCGCACAGCTCATGATGATGGTGTTTGCTGTCTGTTCAGTACCAAGTTTAAACACTGCCAAACTAACATCATCCACTTCTTTGAAAGCAAAGGCAGAGACATTAATTGAATTGTTTCGGTGTAATGTGTGTATTCAGTAATCTAGCATTCCTTCATGGCACCTAAATTTTACATATTTTGTGTAAACACATATATCAAATGCACTATTGACTGTAGCTAGATGAGTACAACCAGCTTTGTGGTATCATTGGTCTAAATAGTAGGTTAAGTAGCTCGATGTCGGTTTTTTGAAATATTTGGTTTCAGAATTACACTATCAATTGTTTCTCTATCATTATTATTATTATTATTATTATTAATTTCTTTTTTCTTTTTTTTTTTTTGGAATAATAAAAGTAGCCAATCTCAACGTTATCTGGATGAGGGCTAATAACTCGTCCCATCGTCAGTTGACTTCTTGTATCATAAGGTGTTTAATAGCAGACCAGGCTCGGAAGGGGAAGAACCTTCTCTCCAGTGTGTCATAACGTGCTATAGCATACGCAGGCTTTTTCCCTCCCCCCCTGTTGCATTAGCATCACATGCGCTTCACTGTCCATAGTTATATATTCCTTATACTGCTTCAGCTACTTGTGGTGGTGCTTAATACTCTTTTCTCAGTGTTGCAAAAGAGTCGGTTGAAAAATTGTTGAAAAGTTGCAACATTATCCAGAAATAAGTCCTTTTCTCAGTCGTGCTTCTTCTAGTTGTTAGTTAAAAAAAAAGAAAGAAAAAAGTCTAGACTTTATGTTTGCAAAGTGTACGCATATTTTCCAGAACAAAACATATTGAAACGTAGAAAATAGCCTTGAGCCTGCAGCTGTTTGTATTGTG
Organism: Selene dorsalis; assembly: GCA_900303245.1. Lineage (NCBI taxonomy): Eukaryota > Metazoa > Chordata > Actinopteri > Carangiformes > Carangidae > Selene > Selene dorsalis. The sequence goes on along the minus strand of OMNW01002474.1, from coordinate 4,832 downwards.
TTTCAAATATATTACTGTTCATGTTTTGTTTATCTTAGTGTAGAGACACAGGGTCTACAGTACATTGTTGTCCTTCTTGCAGTATGTTTAATTCATCGTTATCCTTCTTTATTTCAGACTTCCTCCTGCTTTTTTCTGGTGATCATAGTGGTGTTGTTACATAGCTTCACGTGACTGGATAAAGGATAGTCAGTTATTGAGTCATATTTCACCGTGTACTATATATATATATACATATATACTTTGCATTGAGATGAAAACAAGGAAATGGAAGATAGTAATGGTGAGGGTCATGTTGAGTAAGGAACAGGTTCATTTTATTCTGATAAGCATGTGTCTGTCTTCCTGTTTGTCTTTCGGTCTGTCTCCACACATTTTAAGTCGGATATTTTTTTTTTTTCTTTAAAGCATGAATTAAGTCACAAAGTTAAGAGTAGAATACAGAAAACTCGTGAAACCATTCAGATGATACTTTTCTGCATTTTTCGTCTTCTACAGTTCACATAAGAATGAAATAGATAGCTTCTTACAAATATACTATATATATTTAAGTATCACCATCTCCACACAGATAATAAATACATTTTCAGATAGTTTGATAAAGACATAATTGCAGCTAGAGTATACAGTACTTTTTGGGATATAGGGAATATGCCTATCAAGTGCCTATCAGTACATACAGCAACTATACAGAATATTCATAGTTTTTCTCTCCTACATTGCACAGAGACAGTATATACAATGGTCTATTAAAAATATACTATTTATACTATTACTGCTAAAACCTGGTGGTTGTGTGCATCCTAAGAGAACCCTTTAAAATACCTGAAATGTTCTATACATATACAGTAAAGGCTACATCTGCAAGTTTTATTTTTTATCTTACATGTATACAGCTTGGAGGATTCAAAGATATAAAATGCAATCACATTCTCATGTTTGAATGAATATAAGTAAATGAAAATATACGTTTATTAGGATTAGGTGTAATTGATGATTAATTACAAACTAAATTTAAATGACCTTTTTTTTTCTTTCTTCTCGCAGCTTTTCTCCCGTTGATATTAGGCGTTGTTTTAT